>JAODAL010022576.1:0-64402 GCA_025379985.1 Phyllomedusa bahiana
TCCCTTGTCCCTTTTCCCTGTTTTTGTCACCCCCCAGAATGTCATTGTGCCATGTCTAAAACTCAGCTGCTGTTTGCCGGCCCTACACACTGTGTATTGTGACTGTCTGACCCCCGTGTGCTGTGGCTGCTGCCGTGACCTAACCTCTGTATTGGCCACTGTCGCCCTCTGCTGCTGCTGTGGTGCTGCCTTTGCCCTAAAACACGGTCATTGTCCCCCTGTCTGACTATGCTGTTTCTGTGGCTGCTGCGTGACCTACCACTCTGTCATTGTGCCATGTTGCCCTAAAGTGTGCTGTGGCTGCTGCCGTGCCCAAACACACTGGTCATTGTCCCCCTGTTGCCCTATGATGCGTGGTGCTGGGACCCCCACATGTGTCATTGCCCCACTCTGGGGCCCTACCCGTTTTTGCCACCTAAAAAATGTCATTGTCCACTGTATGCCCTCATGCGCTGTTGCCGTGACCTACCCCTGTGCTTGTGCCCTGTTGACCTCATGCTGCTGCTTTGGTGCTCCCGTGACCTACACCCCTTGTCATTGTCCACGCTGCCCTTGGTGCTGTGGCTGTGCCATGATACACCTGGTCATTGTCCCACTTGGGGCCTACCCTTTTTTTCCCACCTGAAGTCATTGTGCCATGTCTGACCTCATGTTTGGTTGTGGCTTGCGTGACCTCACACTGTTCTTGTCCATCTGTCGCCTACCCCTGTTTTGCCACCCAAAATGTATTGTACCACTGTCTGACCTCATGCTATGCTCCCTGACCTACAACTGTGCATTGTGCCACGTCTGACCTCATGCTGCTACCCCCCAAATTACCTCCATCTCTGTCTTGGGGCCACTCTGGGGCCCTACTCCTGTTTTTGCCCCTAGAATATCTTGTGCCACTCTCTGCCCTCTTCTGCTGTGGCTGTGCGTACCCACATCTGCATGTGTTGCCAACCCGAGCCTCAGCTTGTTTTTTTCCCGTGTCGCTGCCCTGATTTACGGTACATTCCCCCTTCAGTTTTTTGGTCAGTTTTGCCCTCTTGGTGCCCCAGGGAAATTTTTTTGAAGGATTTAAAAGCGGCGGGGAATATGTGCGTGTATGCTAAAACACAACATTGTATGAAGACCAAACCAAGCTCCCTCTGATATTTAAACTGAACAACGTTCTACAGCACCCCGCAGGCCTGTGCAGCCTGGAAATAGTGTTTTTTTAAAGGTTGTTCAAAATAAATTTGGAAAAAAGTTATTTTTTGTCGGGGGAATTCGGGAAGGAGCGAATGAATTTTGAAAATTCGCCCCTCTCTAAATACAAAATTTTTTCAAAAAGTGAGGGGGTATACTTTTGTGAGATACTGTATACTTTCAGAGAGATCTCTCCCATAGTTTTTTACATTTTAGGGATTATGAGCATAAGTTTCCCTTTGCGGAAAAAACAAGGGGGGTGTCGAACTTTAGACACCATTTATAATCACACAAAAACCACTTTCATACCTTCAGACACATTATACACCAAAAACAGGAGGGGATAATTCACTTGAAGTGCCTTTTTATACATGTCTCCCTTAGTATTAATTTTTCACATTTTCAAGAAAATTTACAACATTGATTTTTTTAGGGACCAGTTCAGTTCTGATGTGGCTTTGAGGGGCCTGTAAGCTAGATACCCCCATAAATGACCTTTAAACAAACGTATTATGCAGACATTCACTATTATTTATTTAGTAAACTTTTATTTATATACACTCCAGGCGTGAAAACATACTTGCAGTTTGTAGCTTTAGAAAATAGAAAGTTCGTGACTTAGACAGCAAAAGGCAGTATTTCAAAAGTTCAGTCCATGAATTCCTGTTTAGTAGCAGTCGAACAAGCAGAGGATCTCACACCTGTGAGCAACGTTTTGAAGGATCACGCCTTCTTTGTCGAAAGTAAATGTCTGCATAATACGTTGGTTGAAAGATTGTTTAGACAAAAGGAGGAAACTATCAGATGCGGACTTATCCGCTGACTTAATGCATGAAATTTATTGCCAAAATTATACCAATTATGCCAAAATTATTACCTGCATAAATGACTACATCTAAGAGACTCCCCATAAAGTATTCAAAACAGCATTTAAGAAGTTTATAAACCCTCTAGGTGTTTTACAGAAATTAAGGCAGGTGAAATGTCAAACTTTTTTTGCAGATTTTAAATATTTATCCATTATTCACTGGAACACGATAGATGATAGCATAGAAATGCAACGCTACATTGATTCCCAAGATTCTGATGTTTTTAGAGATATCCCATATGTTGCCCTAGCACACTATTTGACTTAACCAAGAGCCTCAAAATAGAAGGAACACCTACTTGATTTTGAGGTTTAATTTTCATTCTGAAGGAGCTAAAACTTAAGAAACACACCTAAAAAGACCTCATATTGGAAAATATACCCTTTAAGGAATAAATCCAGGGATATAGTGAGTATATCAACCCTACAGGTTTTTCACAGATTTTTTTAACATTAGGCTGTGAAAGTGAAAAAAAATTTTTTCCAGCAATCTGCAATTTTAGCTGAAAATGTTTCATTTTTACAAGGAATCCTGGAAAAAAAAGCACCCACGAATTTGTTATGCAATTTCTTCCAAGTTCAGCAATACACTTTGTATGGGTGTAAACTGCTGTTTGGGCGCATGGAGAAAGCTCTATGTGGCTTTTGAAGCACAGATTTTTGGTGGGTGCCATGTTGCATTTACAAAGCCCCCAAAGCACCAAAAAAGATGAAATTTTACAGACGTCACCCCATTTTGGATTCAACACCCCTCAGGGAACTCATCTAGGAGTGTATTGGGCACACAGGTGTTTCAAAGTTTTTTTAGCATTGTACCGTGAAAATGGGAGGGGGGGAATACAGTTCTGCCATTGCTTTGGGGGTTTTGCAGCATTTTCTATGCAGTATTAATGACAGGATAACTTTACTATGTGGGTCGGTAAAATTACAAAAATATCAATTTTATACAGTTTTTATGTCATCATAGTCTTAGTGATAATTCTTTTATTTTTCTGCATATGGAGTTATGTAAGGAGGTAGTTTGGTTTAGTCATGTTATGGATCAACCCAGATTTTCAACTCTTTGTGTATGGATCGAGGTATAACATTGACAGGAGGTATTCACACTGGTTATGCAGTAGTAACACTCTCAGAAACATTAAAAACAGAAGCCTTGCCGCCACCTGTTACTGCGCAAGAAGCTGAACTAAAAGCCTTGGAGGAGGACTGCAGATATGCTACCAGTCATACAGTATATATATATATATATATATATATATATATATATATACAGACTCTCGTTACGAATTTTGTAATTGCTCATTACTGTGGTCCAATAAGGAAAGCAAGAACATTTCTTACAGCAAATGGAAAATCCATCAAGAATAGAAAACAAGTACAAGCTGTTACGGGTGTCCCTGCGACTCCCGTGTCGGGTCGCAGGCACACCCGCACCGTCGCAGCGTCCTCAGCTCCCGCCAAGGTGCCTCTTCCAAGCGTCTCTGACATCACCACCATCGTGGCCCAACATTCGAAACAGATCACTCAGCAAGCGCAGCAGCTTAACCAGCTGTCTACTATGATGCAGCAGCTCTTCGCTACTCAGCAGCAGCAGTCGGCTGCCGTGGCTCCTTCTGTGGCTCCGGGGATGTCCGCTGGTCCTAAACTCCGGTTGTCCATGCCAACGAAGTTTGATGGGGACCCAAAAACCTGCAGGGGCTTCATCACCCAGTGTTCCCTCCACATGGAACTTATGGCTGGTCAGTTCCCGTTGGAAAGGTCCAAGGTGGCCTTCATGGTCAGTCTCCTCTCCGGGAAAGCCCTGGCCTGGGCGACTACACTCTGGGACCGAGGCGATCCGGTCACTGCTGATCTTGTGACATTCCTGCAGGAGTTCCGCAGCGTCTTCGAAGAGCCTGCCCGCGATTCGTCTGCCGAGACCGCATTACTGAATCTCCAGCAACGAACTCCTCTGTAGGTGATTACGCCATGCAATTCCGCCCACTAGCTTCAGAGCTGGCTTGGAATGATGCAGTGTTGTGCGCCACCTTTAAGAAAGGCCTCTCCAGCCAGATTAAGGATGCTCTCTCCGCCAGGGACCCTCCGTCTTCATTAAGCGAGCTCATCCCCTTGGCGACCCGGATTTATATCCGTTTCTCGGAGAGACGTGAGGAGCTCCGCCAAGAGCGTGAACCAATCCGAACACGTCATCTACTCTGTCTTGCGCCGGTGTTTCTTCGGCCTCCACTGTCTTCTTCACAGCCAGTCATGGAAGAGGCCATGCAAGTGGACAGAGCCCACCTGACTCCGCAAGAATTGACTCGACGACGTGAGGGGAACCTATGCCTCTACTGCGGCAGCCCCGAACATCTCCTCAGGGGTTGTCCACTCCGTCCTCAACGTCCGGAAAATGCACGCACCTAGGCTTCGTGGGAGAGGTGTCCCTAGGTGTGAACAATCCCTCTCTTCGGCTCATGCTGCCAGTTCTGGTCACAACCAGTTCCGGGATCTCATTTCAAGTTCCTGCCTTCTTGGATTCTGGATCTGTCAGGAATTTTATGGAATCGGTTTGGTGGCCAAGTATCGTCTCTCATAGGTCAGCTTAGACCAACCCTTGGTCATCTCGTACATTAGTGGCGAACTCTTGAGTGACTCCATCCTGTTCCGGACTGAACCGGTGGTCCTACAAGTCGGAGCTTTACACAAGAAGAATATCGCATTCTTCGTGCTACCCAGCTCTTCCTCGGCTGTCCTCCTGGGGCTTCCGTGGCTGCAGCGTCAGGCCCCCATGCTCGACTGGAAGACGGGCGAAGTTTTGCGTTGGGGTCGTGATTGCCAGTCTCTTGCCTATCGGCACCTTGCCGGTTGTGCCCCATTCCTCCACAGTCTCCTCTCAAGCTCTTACCAGGCTTGCCACCGTATCAAGACTTTCAGGACGTCTTCTCCAAGAAGCAGGCAGAGACTCTTCCTCGTCATCATCCCTACGATTGCCCTATAGACCTGCTGCCCTGCACTTCTCCACCTCGGGGTAGAGTCTACCCACTCTCGGTGCCTGAGACTCAGGCTATGTTTACCTACATTAAAGAAAACTTACAAAAGGGCTTCATCCGCAAGTCCACTTCTCCGGTAGGTGCCGGATTCTTCTTTGTGGGGAAGGATGGTTCCTTATGTCCCTGCATTGACTACCGTGGTCTCAACAAGATCACAAACAAAAAACAGTATCCTTTACCATTGATTACTGAACTCTTCGATCGTCTCCGCGGAGCTAAAGTCTTCTCCAAGTTGGATTTGCGGGGGGGCGTATAATCTCGTCCAGTTCCGAGAAGGTGACGAGTGGAAGACGGCCTTCAATTCTCGTGATGGGCACTTAGAGTATTTAGTGATGCCCTTCGGCTTGTGCAACGCGCCAGCAGTCTTCCAAGAATTTGTCAATGACATTTTGAGAGATCTCCTGTATGTCTGCGAGGTTGTTTACTTGGATGACATTCTGGTGTTTTCGCCTGATCTGGAGACCCACCAGTCGCATGTGTGCCAGTTCCTGAAATGCCTGCGTAAAAAACATCTCTATGCCAAGCTAGAAAAGTGCCTGTTTCACCAGACTACACTCCCGTTCCTCGGATATATAATCTCGGACAAGGGCCTGCAGATGAACCCCAGTAAACTCTCCGTCGTTCTACACTGGCCACGACCCGTCGGCCTCCTGGCCATACAACGTTTCTTGGCTTTGCAAATTACTACAGGCAGTTCATCCCACATTTCTCGACGTTGGCGGCACCGATTGTGGCTCTTACCAAAAAGCATGCCAACCCGAAACTGTTGCCACAAGCAGCCGAAGAAGCCTTTTCCAAGCTGAAGCAGCATTTGCCTCTGCATGTGTTGTCTCGGCCTGATACCGAGAAACCCTTCTTCTTAGAAGTAGACGCCTCTTCCGTGGGGGCTGGGGCGGTCCTCACCCAAAAGGGGTCCAAAGGCAAGACTCGGACCTGTGGGTTCTTTTCCAGAACATTTTCACCGGCGGAAAGGAACTATACCATCGGGGATCGGGAGCTTCTGGCCATTAAGCTCGCTCTGGAGGAATAGCGCCACCTCCTGGAAGGTGCTCGATATCCCGTGAATATCTACAAAGACCACAAAAATCTCCTCTACCTCCCGACAACGCAATGTCTCAACCCACGCCAAGCAAGGTGGTCCCTGTTCTTTGCCCGGTTCAATTATGTTATGCATTTCCGACCGGCAGGGAATAAGGTCAAGGCCGATGCCCTTTCCCGTGCCTCTGACGTAAGTGGAGAAGAGGAGGCTGCTCCTCGGCACATCGTACCTCCAGAATGTCTGATATCTGCAGCTCCCATAACCCTCCAACGTGCTCCTCTGGGTAAGACGTATGTGCGCCCTGCGCTCCGGCTAAGGATTCTGAAATGGGGCCACTGCTCCCGTATTGCTGGACATCCAGGGATGCGGAAGTCTTGTTCTTTGATCTCCCGGTTCTACTGGTGGCCCAATCTCGCTAAAGATGTGAAGGAGTTCGTGGAAGCCTGTACCACCTGTGCCCGCAACAAATCACCGCACTTCAAACCTGCGGGTTTTCTACAGCCTCTGCCGGTTCCTAACAGTCCCTGGGGCCACATTGCCATGGACTTCATCACCAATCTGCCTCCGTCTGATGGTAATACGGTTATCTGGGTGGTCACTGACCGTTTTTCGAAAATGGCGCACTTTGTTCCCTTGCCCGGTCTTCCTTCTGCTCTTCAACTCGCCAATTTCTTTTTTAAACATATCTTCCGTCTGCATGGACTTCCACTACATATTGTCTCGGATCGGGGAGTTCAATTCGTCTCAAGATTTTGGCGAGGCCTATGTTCTCTACTACAAGTGGAACTGGATTTCTCTTCCGCGTACCACACGCAATCAAATGGGCAAGTGGAGAGAGTGAACCAAGTCTTGGGTACCTATCTCCGCCACTTCGTATTCGCAAGACAAGATGATTGGTCCAGTCTACTGCCATGGGCGGAGTTTTCATATAATTCTCTGGACTCTGATTCCGCTGGGGCATCTCCCTTCTTCGGTCGGCATCCCCGCCCACCCCTTCCGCTGCCCTCTGCCTCCTCCGATGTCCCTGTGGTGGATAATCTGGTCTGCCATTTGGAAGAAGACGTGCCAATCTCTGCTCCAGTATGAAGGTCCAAGCGGACAAGAAAAAAAGACCACCTCCTTCCTTTGTTCCAGGGGATAAGGTGTGGCTGTCTGCCAGGTATGTCTGCTTTAAAATTCCTAGCTACAAGCTAGGTCCCCGGTTTTTAGGCACCTTTGAAGTCCTCAGGCGCATCAATCCGGTGGCCTACAAGCTCCGGCTCCCTCCAACTATGCGCATCCCAAACGCCTTCCATGTCTCCCTAATGAAACCGGTCATCCATAACTGGTTCTCTCGGTCAGTGGTCCCCCCGTCTCCCGTAGCTGACTCCACCAATGTTTTTACCGTCAAAGAAATTTTGTCCATGAAGACGGTTAGGGGGAGACAATTTTCTTTGGTCGACTGGAAGGGGTTTGGGCCGGAGGAAAGGTCGTGGGAGCCGGAGGAGAACAACGTGGATCGGGGTCTCTTGTCTACGTTTATGCGGACCAAAAAGAAAGGGAGGCCAAAGGGGGGATACTGTTACGGGTGTCCCTGCGACCCCCATGTCTGGTCATAGGCACACCCGCACCGCCGCAGCGTCCTCAGCTGCGGCCGGCGCCGACGCCTGGTACCCGGTCCCACTTACCTCGCCACGCTCCTGTTTCCGTTCCGGCGTGCGCTCCTGCTTCCAGCAGGATGCGCGCTCGACCCCTAGTGCACACACGCGGCACTACAGGCAAATTTAAAGGGACAGTGCGCCGGCAATTGGTCTCACCGGGCGCTGACCCTATTTAAGCTCTGCCCCTTCCTAAGCACCATGCCGAATCGATAGTGCTCTGTGCCTTGAGAGGAAGCGTTCCATATTTTGTCTTGCGTTATCCTGTGTACCGTACCTTCTGCCCCCGTCTCTCGACCACAGACCACTGCCGCCTGTCTTGACCTTCTGCCTGTCCCTGGCTACTAACCATTGCCGCCTGGCCTGACCTTCTGCCTGTCCCCGACTATGAGCCTGCCTTACGATTCTGTACCACGCCACACCTCGGCAGGCACCGCAAGCAAGTCACGTCAGGGGTAGCGACCTGGTAGCAAGTCCATCCCGCTTTGCTGCGGGCTCTGGTGAAAACCAGACCTACTTATATTCCGCTCCCTCACGTGGCTTACACCATCGCTTGTGGTGGTCCAGAGGATCCACTACCACTGAACATTACACAAGCATTGAATGAAGCATTACTACTACCTGCCAAAGTGGCACTCATTAAAATTAAAGGACATTCTAAAGGAGACATGATGGAAGCCAAAGGAAACCACATAGCTGATTAAGCAGCGATCCCACCTTAACCCAACTGTTATAGCTGCAGCCCAAAAAAGGAGTTCCGCAGTTGCCCTTGGACTTTAGCATCCTGATAAACTTACAAGAACAAGTAAAGGAAAAAGAAAAGAAGAACTGGCAAGATAAGACAGGGGCAATGACATCAGAAAGAATTCAAAGAATGATTGTGCCTGCCCAAAGCTCTCTACTCCATGATAACACAAGCTAACTATGGTAAAACACACCAGTCAAAAACTGCTGTGGTGGATCTAGTTAACAGACTCAGGTATGCCCTTGGATTCACAGCAGCTGCTGCCAAGTATACTCATGGATGCATGGTATGTGTTAGGAATAATGTGGGAAGAACTGTTAAGACCCCAGGAAGACACACGTCAAGACCGGACTATCCTTTTCAAAGATTACAAATTGACTTTATGCAACTTTCCCGAGTGGGAAAATGGGAATATGTACTGGTCTGTATCGATTTTTTCTCAGGATGCCCCAAAGCATACCCGACTACAAAAGCTACTGCCAAAGCCACAGCAAAGAAGCTTCTCTCAGAAGTAATGTCCAGATATGGTGTACCTGAGACCATTGAGTGTAACCACAGCACCCATTTCACTGGAGAAATCATGAAAGAAATCATGAGCACCCTAGGGATAGAACAAGCCTTCCATACACTGTGCCATCCACAAAGTAGCAGCAAAGTAAAAAGATCAAATGGTACCCTGAACTTAAAAATCCAGAGGGCCATGACAGGGCTTGGAAAACAATAGCCTGGGTGTCCCACATTAGCCCTGTTCTCTATCAGGTATACACCAAATAAAAAAACGTTCTCATCCATATAAAAGTCCTTTTTGGGTCCCCCTAGGTCGGGATTGTATTTCACAAACAATTTTTAAAATGTAGTTTTGTGTCTTAAATTTAAGATGGGCAATTTTCCCCAAAATTTTCTTTCTTTCTTTTTGCCGGGATTTCTCTCAAAAATAACTTTGTTCCGAATTATTTTGGGGGACAATCACATTAAAAAACAGCTATTTCCAGCTGACAAGCCTGCAGGGGCTTAAACGTTGGCCATCTTAAAAGCAGAGGGAGCTTGTTTGGTCTTCATACAATGTTGTGTTTTAGTATACACCACAACTGCCGCCGCTCTTAGAATCGCTTCACTAAAAAATTTCCCTGGGCACTTAAGAGGGCAAAACTGACCAAAAAACTGAAGGAGAATGTAGCCTGATAAAGCATGGCAGCGACACTGGAAAAAAAAAAGCTGGGGGCCAGGGGAAACACAGTGACAGAGTGTGGGTTCAACAGGCACAATGATCTTCTGGAGGGGGCAAAAACAAGAGTAGCCACAGAGTGGCACAATGACACAGTGTGGGTTAGGGCACAGCCACAGCACAGCAGGGGCAGACAGTGGCAAAATCAGTGTGAGTCACGGCAGCCCACAGCCAGCATGGGGTCGACTGGAAAAATGACACAGGTAAAGGTCACGGCATCACCACAGCACACATGAGGTCAGACAGGGGCACAATGAAGTGTGTAGGCACGGCAGCAGCCACAGCAGCACATGAGGTCAGACATGGCACAATGACATTCTGGAGGTGCAAAAACAGGAATAGGCACAGAGTGGCACAATGACAAGTGTGTGGGCCACCCCGCGCCACAGCAGCAGATAGGTCAACAGTGGCACAATTACACGTGTCAGGTCCGGCGACAGCATGAGGTCAACAGGGGGCACAATACATTCTGGAGGGGCAAAAACAGAGTAGGCCCAGAGTGGGACATGATACGTGTTGGTCACGGCAGCAGCCACACACAGCTGAGCAGACATGGCACAATGACATCTGGAGGTGCAAAAAAGGGAATAGGCCACGAGTGGCCAATACAGAGTGTGGGGCCACGGCAGCGGCCACAGCAGCAGAAAGGTCAGAAATGGCACAAGACACAGGGGCAGGTCACGGCAGCAGCAGCATAGGTCAACAGTGACAATGAAAATCTGGAGGGGGCAAAAACGGGAAAAGGGGCCACAAGTGGGACAATGACACAGTGTGAGGTCAGGGCGCACCACAGCACGCATGGGGTCAGACAGTGGCACAATGACATTCTGGAGGTGGCAAAAAACGGGAGTAGCCACAGAGTGGGACAATGACACAGTGTGGAGGTCACCACAGCCACACAGCAGCAGAGGGTCAACAGTGGAAACAATGCATTAGGGGAGGCGGCAAAAACAAGTAGGCCACGAATGGGACAATGACACTTTGTGGAGGAAAGGCAGCACCACAGCCACATGAGCAGACAGGGGCACAATCAGAGTGTGTAGGTCAGGGCATCACCCCCAAAAGCAGCAATGAGGTCAGACAGGGGCCAAAATGACATGTGTAGGTCACGGAAGCAGCCCCCACAGCAGCATAGGTCAACAGGGCACAAGGGACACAGTGTGTAGGTCACGCACAGCCAAGCAGCAGCATGGGGTCAACAGGGGCAAATGACATTCGGGAGGGGGCAAAACAGGTTTTAGCGCAGAGGGGAAAATGACACATTTGAGGTCACGGCAGCAGCCACAGCAGCAGCATGAGGTCAACAGGGGCACAATGACACAGTGTTGGGTCCGCAGCAGCCACCACCCGGGGCAACATGGCACAAGACAGAGTGTGTAGGTCACGGCATCACCACAGCACACATGAGGTCAGACAGGGGCACAATGACAGTGTTTAGGTCACAGCAGCAGCCCAGCAGCAGCAGAGGCAGACAGTGGCACAATGACGTTCTGGAGGTGGCAAAAAACGGGAATACCCACAGAGTGGCAAATGACAGAGTGTGTAGGTCACGGCACGCCACCAGAGCACATGAGACAGGGGGCAGACAGGGCCAATAACAGTGTGCGGTCACGGCAGCAGCACATGAGTCAGACAGTGGCAAAATGACATTCTGGAGGTGGCAAATACAGGAGGGGCCCAAAGGGGGAAAATGAACAGTGTGAGGCCAGAAGCAGCCACAGCAGCAATGAGGTCAGACAGTAGCAAAATGACATTCTGGAGGGGGCAAAAACAGAGAAACCACAGAGTGGGACAATGACACAGTTGGAGGTCACAACAGCAGCCACAGCAGCAGCATGAGGTCAGACATGGCACAATACAGAGTTTTGGAGGGGGGGCAAACCAGTCCCGGTTAAAGATGGTTGGGGCAGATGGAGAAACTGTCACAGATTGTGGCACAGGCGGGGGGGGCCATCAGAAAGGGGCGAGGCAGGTTTTGAACCCGACTCATTTCTCACATTTGGGTGAGGCGTCATGGCTATTAGTCGACACCAAGTATTGGGTGTGGAAATCCGGCCCGACCCACCCCAATTCTCTGACAAAGGTCACGTTCCACATTCCCCCTGGACAAGCGGGTTCTCCTTGGGGTAACGAAGGCCCCCCCCGCACTGAACACACACTCTATGCCACACTACTGGCCGGCAGGGCAGCTCTCCACTGCAAAATCGGCAAGTGCGGCCACACATCCGTTTGGCTGCCCCTAGTCCCCGCCGGACTTCTAACGGGGGGGCAGAGTGCTTTTCCCAATAGCCCACCACCTGTTGGAGGGGGCCCGCTCCCGGTATTGCTGCTGCTGGCTGCTGCTGGCGACTGCCTCCTCACTGGGACTGCTCCGACCCCCCCACCTTCCCCCCCGCACCTGGGAGTAGTACGTAGCGCGAAAAACCCCCCCCGGGCAGACCTGTCAGAGGAGGGACATCTGCACATAGGCAGCGCCCAAATGCACGGAGGATTTCCCTTAAATATTTTTTGTTTGCCTCCCTCCAAAACTGGGAAAAAAGGGCCCCTTTTGGACCGGTAGCGAGGGGCCAATAGGGGAGAGCCAAAGTCCCACTCTGCCCATCTGACAAACACTTCACTAGCCAGGGAAATCAGCATGCTACGGCCATCTGCAAAGTGACTCGGGGCCCTGCCTCCATCTCCACTGATACTGCCACGGGCTTCGGGTCTCTCCTCGTCTTTCCTCATCTCCATCTGCTCCCCCCTGCTCCTGCCCCTCCTCTCTTGTCACCCTGGAAAAGAAAAAACCACCTTTTATTTTACCAGGAAAAAATGGGTTTTGCTCCAATGTCCCCTTTCCTCCCGCCTCCAATTTTAGTCCCCACCGGACTCATGTTGGGCCCCCAAGATGTAGTCGCCACGTCCCCATCCCCTGCCCAGACAGATTTTTCAGCAACCCCCCGTTCCAGGGGCAAAAAGCAGAGGAATGACGTTTTTTATCCCGGAAATCCTGGGGACTTGACAAGTAACTGGGGCCTCCTCGAATGGGGCCCCCAAAAAACGGGGTGTCACGCATGAGCCCGCCCCCTGGCTGACATCAGAAATTTTCACAGGGGAAAATACTCCTGTCCGCCTGGATCATCAAAAAAACTTAATGGCCTTTCTCTGGGCATCACCCAAAATTGGTCCCAAAATGTGCAGGCTGGAATTCTAATGGGGGAAACATCGCATATCAGAGTGTGGTTTGGGGAGGTTGTTCTTCCCCTGCAACTCGGGAGGGTGGGTTTCCGGGTTTTTTAGGAAAAGGATAAGTGCATGCACAGTTTTCCCGGCTATTTTCAGAAAACCCTTTTGAAGATCCCCGGTTTGGGAAGGGCTTTAGGGAAACCTTTTTCCCAAACCCGGAATTTAACACGGCGCCATGCAGGGGGCATGGAACCATCCCTCCTCAGTGCAGCGCGGCACCCCGTTCCCCCCCATTGTTCGTCCAAACCTGGGTTCCCATTTTTAGTTGGCGCGGGGAAAACCACCACGTTTCTTGCTTCAAAGAAAGCGGAGCAGTTTTTCACCTTGTGACTTTTTTCGCCGAGGCAAAGGGTTTGGTGTAGAAAAAGCCCGGGCACCGCTGGGGCCCTACAAAATGTGGTATGATGAACAGTACTTGTGGGGGGGCTGAATGGTGGTGGGGTGGAGGAAGGGAGGCGGACATTGGGGCAGGACCGCAGTTTTACAACGTTTGGGGGAGAAAGCGGCCTTTTCCCTGTCCAAGTTGTTTTGGGGTGCCTGGGGGCCGGAAGCACATTTACCCCGTGGGCCGGAAAAAGGCCCCTGTACCTTTCCCCCGTCTGAAATTTCAGCTCCAGAAATTTTGGGCTGCCATGCGCCTTGGAACAAACCGATTTAAACCCAAGGACTGGGGGCCAAACCCCTTTTCCCACCCAAAATTTAAAGAAATGCCCGGAAATGCCTTTTTTGGAAAAAAAATTACGGCTTGGAATTCTCCAACTCGCTCCGGGGAAAGCCCTTAGTTTTCTGAACGGTTTTGGGAGAGTCCAAACCAAATTTGGGAAGGGAGGGGCTTTCAGCACCCAAAAACTTTAAAAGGAGACGGTCAGCTTCTGCCCCCTTAGGATGGTTGGAAAGCAACGTTTCTCTTTTTTTAAACGCCCGCTGAAAAGACTTCTGGCCCATGGGGTTAAAACGAGGAGCAGGAGGGAAACTGGACCCGGGGGGGTGATGTCAAAGGAAAAAGCTCCCCTTTTGCAGAGGTGGTGGAGCCCTTTACTTTGGGTGGGAATGGCATGCGTCCACTCGGCGCTGGGTGCTCTGCTGTTTCCCCGGCGGCCCGGATGGGGCCACCACATCTGAGCCAAATTTTTTCCCCGGCCCCCCGATGGTGAAAAGCGCAGTGTTGACGCCCGGGCAAGGGGGCCAACGTTAGCTCCCTGGCCCCCTTCATTTCTGCTTTCAAAATCTTTCATATACCCCCTATTCGGCTTCCTTTCCCGGGGGCTTAGGGAAAAAAACTGCCAAAACCCAACCCCAGTATCGGTTTTTAAAAACCCCAAATTTCCCCACGAATGACCCACTTTCCGCAACTGCCCTCGCTGAACCCCCTGTGCACTACTTTTTTGGACCCGCGAAGCCGGGGTTTTTTTAACCCCCGTTTTCCGCCCCTTTTTTCCCCGACCTCTAAACCCCCGCGCTATCCCTGTGACTCATGGGCCCCACGACCCACCCTTTCTGGGGTGGCCGCTGCCCGATTCGCAAGCTGACGCCCTCTTTCTTCCCGCCGATAAGAAGCCCCTTTCCTCACCCGGCTCCCAAATTGGGGCAGCTACAAGTCATCATCCCTTTAAAAATTTTTGTGTTTCATTTTCACTGCTGTCCCCCATCACCGGTCTTGGAAAGCAGAGGGTTAAACCCCCCACAACAATGACCCCCCTCCCGCCACTCTTTAACCCTCTATAACTTTGCCGCCCCACTGCAAGAACAGGGGGTATTTGGCCCCCTTTTTTTCCTGCCAAGTAAACCCGCTTGACTGCCCCCCCTCAAATTGTTCAAACCTCCCCATAATAGTGGCCCTGAGCCCCAAAAACATAGTAGATCTTTATAAAATAAGGGGGCTGACAAGTTACTGTTTTCACATTGCACAAAGTAGATATCTGGTTGAGGGAACCGGGTGGGACAGGGCGGGTTTAGGACAGGGGAGGGCCCTGACCCGCTTTCCCCGGGCCATGCCAACTTTAAGGGGTTTTGTCCCGACTTCCCCCCCACAAATTGGGGGGTGTTGTCAATGTCATTTTGGGAAATTTGGGTGACCCATTTAACCAAAAAAAAAAACCCCTTGGGGGTTTCTGAACCAAAACACGGCCGTGATGAAAACCCGGGAGTTCTGGCCTCAAACCCATTTACCCCCTGTTTCGACGTCCCCCTTTCTTTTGGGTTTCGACCTTTGGGCCCGTTACCGGAATGTTTTTTGCCCCAACCCCTCCCAGGGGCAGAGCCCGCCACCTCTCCCGTCTGACATACTGTTTGTTCTAAAATTAAGACACGTTTGAAAAAAGTATCTTTAAAAATGAAAAATATACACCCTGTATTTACCCAAATTTTTAAACCCAAAATAACTAGCCCCTTTGGGTTTTCCCCTGGGTTTTAAAAATTGCGCCCCCCCACAAAAGTCAAAAAAAATTTAAATTGTTTGGCCGTTTAAAAACTCTGTGTAAATTTTTCTGAATTTAAAAGGCTTAAATTTTAAACCCTTTGGATATTTTTGTGCTACAGAATTTCCCCTTTGTGGGCGGTGAAAAAAATTTTTTTTTTACGGTGCAACTGCAAAAAATTTTTTTATTTAACCCCTTGGGATGGGAAAAATTTCGCCAAAGAATTGAGCCACCCAAACTACATTTTGTAGCGGTTACCAAGCGGGTTTTTTTTACGCCAACAACAAGAAAAAATTGTAATTTCCTTTGCTTGTGAATTAGGTACAGGGAAAAATTATATATTTGGGGGGTGAAAATGACGGTTTCTTTTGGAGTCACCACAGCTGAAAAACAACGCTTAATTAACCCCCCTGGATGAAATTTTTCGCCAAAGAATTGAGCCTCCCCAAACTACTAGCTTTTTACGTGTTACAATGCGTGTTTTTTTTTACGCACAACAAAAAGAGATAAAAATTGAATTAACCTTTTCTTGTGAAATTTGGCTACAGAAAAAGTATATATTTTGGCGGTGAAAAGACGGTTTTTTTGGGTCACCCCCAGCTGAAAAACAACGCTTAATTAACCCCTGGGTGTAAAAAGCGCCAAAAAAATTGAGGCCACCACAAACTACTACTATGTTTCCCGTTACAATGCGGGGGTTTTTTTCCCCACACAACAAGAGATAAAATTGTAATTTACCTTTTTCTTGGGGATTAGTCTACAGGGAAAAAAGTATAATTTTGGCGGTGAAAAAAACGGTTTCTTTGGGGTCACCACGCGAATAACAAAGCTTTAAATTAAACCCCCGATTAAAATTGCGCCAAAGAAATTTGGGCCCCCACAAACTACAGCTTTGTTTGCGTTTACAATGCGGGTTTTTTAACGCACACAACAAGAGATAAAATTGTAAAATAACCCCTTTGCTTTAATTTGGCTACAGGAAAAATGTATATATTTTGGGGTGAAAATGCGGTTTTCCCGGGGGAGTCACCACGCGAAAAACAACGCTTAAATTTTAACCCCTGATTTAATTGCGCCCAAAGAATTGAGCACCAAAATAAATGTATTGTTTTGTAAAAACGCGTTTCTTTAAATAATACAACAGAACGGGCTTAGTCCCCCTTGGAAATTTTCAAGGCTTGGCATAGGATTAAATTTTTAAATCAGCTGCAGGGGACACACCGGGTTTTCGACCAAACCCAAAAAAATCAAAATAGAACTTAAGAGAAGCGTCCTAAAACAATTTTGACACCCCACAAAATCGCTGAAAAAATCGTCTTCATAAAAAAATCACCGGGGGGGCGCACCTTCCCCGTTATACAGTGAGATTTTGGGAATGAGCTCCCAGCGTCACGCCCGGAACAAATAGTGCAGTGAGTCACAGAATCCTGCCGGGTCTCTGATTGGCTTCATCTTGCACATGCCCTCAGGCTATGCCCTTCCCCCCAGAGTTTTTGCCCCATGTAACGCCTTTTGGGCTCGCACCATTTTATCAAAAAAAGCACACTTCGTTCACCCGAAGTACCCCAAACTTTGACTTCGTTCAGAACCGAAGTTTTCCTGAAATTCTAAACGAAGTCCACTTCGTTAGAATCAATTCGCCCATCTCTAGTCTTGACTTTTTATTTGATAGAACTTACAAAACGTTTAACTAATATACATTCTCTAGTTTCTGCTTCGCTTTCAGATCCTGACTCCACTGAAGGATCTCACAGCCTGGAGACTAGGTGGTCACTAAAACACATGTGAGCAAAGCACTGGAACCATGGTTTGATGGGCTTTACCAAATACTCTTGACCACACACACCTCTGTAAAGTTGGAAGGAAATTCAGTTTGAAGCCAAACTCACAAAGATTTGCTTTTGCTTTGAAAGAGACTTTCCCGTTAATCCCTGTACTAAACTCCCCCTCCCCTTAGAGTAAAGGAAACATTGAGAACATTACAACTGCCCAGCACCATCGACCTGTAGTGTAATGAACTGCAACATGGACGAATTTTGACAAAAAACAAGCTCTGAAAGGGTATATTGGCCAGGTATTAAAGTGTAAATGCACAATACCTCCAAAAAACATTATTGTAATCGGTAATGTATTGTCGCTCAATACTATTTAATTACGAAACAACAATGAAAAAATGAGGACTGAAAACTATAATGTAATATAAAAAACTTTATTAAAGATAAAATACCTCAAAATGAACAAAATAATAAACAAACAAAAAAGATGAAATCAACAAAAAGGTGCTATCATATGTAAAAAAAGATGAACAAAAAGTAGCCTAGTTCCCAACCACTACCCGGGGTCCTAACATTTCAAAATAAACATATAATATTACATCATGAACCATCTGACAGGGAACAGCATACACAAAATAGTAAACAGGACAAAAGTTATCTTACCCACAGTAACATTCTAAGCACAGATAGCACCTGACGCCCCAAAGTATGTTTCACCACTGCTTCTTCGGGATTGGGGGCTAATTTTCATTAAGTTACCTAAATGGATTTGATTTGCTGAAAAGACTTTCCATTCCATTTTGTTTAAACATTTTTTTTAAAGGGCCACCTAAATACTTTCATGGACAATAAGTCATGATGCTTTTCTTTTACATGTTGATTTTAGTACCAGGAGTGTTGGGAATTAGGGAAAAGGGTCCCAAACATAAATCTTACTGAGAATTCCTGGATCCCTGTTCTATGGTGGTACATACTATTTATCCTCCCAAATGGCTGTTTTCATGATTGATATCTGTATGTTGTGTGAATGTCTGCTGGTAGAAACACAAAATGAGAAAATGAGTAGTGGACAAATGTAGTCACTTATATCTGCGTGACTCCAGGTTATCATGGTAAATCTGATTGTAATTCTTGGTGGGATGTGGGATGTAATACAGGAAAGAACTGGTGGTATAGACCAAAGGGGGCCCAAGATCAAGTTGATAAGATGTTAACCTGCATGACCTTTGAGCTTACACCATATATTCCTCCCCTACTAGATTTTACTTCTTTTTAGGGTAATTCTCTCTACAAATGGTTCAGTTAAATGACATCCAAATGTGAGGCGGTATGGGCCAAGGAAGATATACCCAAAACTGTGAGGAGTGAGGACTATCAGATCAAAGCGAACAGGCGAAGAAAAATTCTAGCCAGCAAGTTAAGACCTTTAGATCTTACAAACCAAATCTCCGAATCTATGTTCCTCTGTTCCTCCTGATTCTGTATGCCTACTCTGTTTTGGGTAAGTTCTGCCAAGTAAGGTAACATTAGATTAAGATGGCTCAACCGTCTGTTAAGACAAAGAACCAAAATAAAGAAATTTTGCATCTGAATCAACATGATGTCATCTTTCCGACATAATGCAACATGAATTTGTAAACCGGCACAACAATGATTAAATCACATATATTTCGTGCTGACAAAAATGGAATTCATATGATGCTTTGTTCATTGTTTAATAAGGTTTTTGGGAGGCAGGATGAACAAAATACAACAATCCTGATAGTGATTTTTATTTTTATCTTTACAGCAGTCAACATGTGGTATAAATAACATGCTAACTTTACTCAGCAGGTCCATCTGATTACAGTAACACCCAATTTGAATATTTTTTTTTATGTTTTACTGCTTTCACACAATAAAAACACTTTTATTTAAAAAAAGAAAACACGTTTTTGCATCACCATAGTCTGAGAGCTCTAACTTTTTTTTATCTGTGTATGGGCTTGTGTTTTTATGGTAGTACTTTTTAAAAAAATATATTTTTATTGTGTAAAACAATATATATGCATCACTATCGTCTGAAAGCCCTAACTCTTTTTATTCTTTTATTTACACAGTTGTGTAAGTAATTTTTTTTTCCAGAAAGAACTGACTTTTCATTTGTACTACTTTGGCGTCCATATGAATTTGTAATCACTTTTTATTCCATTTAGGGCGGGAGATGAACAAAAATCTTATTTCTGTGACTGTTATTGTGCAGAGTAAATAAAGCAACAGATTTATAGACTAAGAACGACATGTATGAACGGGGCGCGCCAAAAAGTCGGGGTCTTTTTTCAGCCCAAACTGCCACAGCCACTTTCGCCCGTGGCACTATGTAATGCGACTGAGATCGGGGGCGTGCGGATGGTGTGTCACACTACAACCGTACAAATCTACACATTTATAGCTTCAGTACGGCAAATCCAGGCGCATTACTGTTTGCAATAAAGTCTTTAAAATTTGGACCCCCTTTCCTTACCCCAAACCCCCAAAAAATGGGTGTAGGTTTATAGTTTTTTTACAAACTATTAGGGATATGATTCCTTAATAAGATTCCAGCTGACTCAAATCAAATTGTTTTTATTTGGGTTTTTTTTCAACCATCCTTTTTGTTTTAACTGGACATTAAAATAATCTGTCCAGGGCCCCCATTTTGACCATTAAACCCGTCTGACCCACAGATTATAAAAATCGGAAAAAGGAGTCTTTTCAACCCCCTTTTTTTAGTTGAACTGGACATTAAAACCCCAAATTCCTGTACCACAGCATGACCCTCAACCTGATGACCCCAGATTAAAAAGTGCGGAAAAAGGATTTTTTAAACCCACCTTTTTTATTGAACTGGACATTACAAACTTGCCCTGTCCACAGCATGACCCCAAAACCCTGCTGCCCCCCCAATTTAAAAAGTGCCTGAAAAAGGGTCTTTGAACCCCCATTTTAGTGAACTGGACATTGACTATACCTGTCCTGGACCGAAGTATGACCATTAAACCTGTCTGACCCATAGATTAAAAAGTGCCAGAAAAAGGAGTATTTGAACCACCATTTTAGTTGAACTGGACATTGACTATGCCTGTCCTGGACCGCAGCATGCAGGTTGCATTAACCACTGAAGAACAGATTGGTGACGGCCTTCGTTACTGAGATTCACAGGGCCCTGACCCAGCGATGACAGGCCTGATGATCCTACAACCGACGATCCGCTGGCTTGCGTGTTGTCGCCAGCACTGGAAGGAGCACCTTCTCTCATACCTCTACCTCCTACACCCCTCTTTGCTCGCTTACCACCTGCATTTCGCTCCATGTTCAGAAAGATAAAAATTTAAGAAGCTATGGAAGAGTTTTTGAAAGTCTCTTATTAAAAGACGGCAAATCACAGCTATTCTTAAATCCCTCTAATTTCCTACAGCCAACTAGGATTAGAAACTGAAATGTTTCTAGCGAATACCTGTGAAATGCGGTCTGGTGGAAGAACCGTAAGACAAAATCAACAGTGTTCTTTCTTCAGTCCCAGGGATTTACAACTGCCCAGTAGGACTAGGAATTGATAGTTTTCAACAAACTATCATACAAGTGCGCTATCTGCACCAAACTGAGATTCACCGAGCACAATAAAACTATTCAGAAGTACGACGTGGTTATTTGAAAAAAAACTAGGGCCGCACCACGTGCAATACAGCTATTTAAAAGTTATACGAATAAGAATAGGTGGTTTTTGCACCAATGAAATACACCAACAGTAACTACAACATTTCTGTATTCAAATTTAAGTACAAGGTGGCTCTTTGAACAAAACTAGGACGCACCAAAGAAAAAAACACCTAATTGAACTGTATACAGATAATAAAAGGTGGTTTTTGCACCTATGAAATACACCTGCGGTGACTAGAAAGGTTCTGTATCCTATTGTAAGTACAAAGTGGGTCTTTGAACAAAACTTAGCTGCGCCAAAGTGAAAAACACGTAATTAAATTGTGTACTGATAATAATAGGTGGTTTTTGCACCTATGAAATACAACACCAATTACAAGCAAATTTATTTATGGTAATATCAGTACAAGATGGGTCTTTTAACAAAAATGGCCTGCGCCAAAGTGAACAAAACCTAATTAAATTGTGTACGGATAATAAAACGTGGTTTTTGCACCTATAAATACACCTGCGGTGACTAGAAAAATTCTGTATCCTATTGTAAGTACAAAGTGGGTCTATGAACAAAACTGAGCTGTGCCAAAGTGAAAAACACGTAATTAAATTGTGTACCGCTAATAATAGGTTGTTTTTGCACCTATGAAATACAACACCAATTACTAGCAAATTTCTGTATGGTAATAGAAGTACAGGATTGGTCTTTCAACAAAAATGGCCTGCGCCAAAGTGAACAAAACCTAATTAAATTGTGTACGGATAATAAAAGGTGCACCTATCAAATACACCTGCAGTTACTAGAAAAGATCTGTATCCTAATATAAGTACAGGCTGGACAAAATACAAGGTAATATTTCACCAAAAACTGTTAATAAAAAGCCATTTCAATGCAGGGTCAAAGCAGTCTGGACTGCACAATATCCACTCTCCTTTCAAAAGCCTGTCAGCCTGTCTGTCTGTATTCGCCCGCAGCCCCCCCCTTCCCCTCGCCCCCCCCCCCCCAAGTTCTTGCCTTGTGGGTTCCAGGGCATTAACCAGTGGTGAGGCTGGGCTTAAAGTCCTTGTCTATCTGCCTCACCCACATTTTTCCCACCCTTGGTTGAACGTGATGGACACATGTCTTCTTTCAACTGTACGAACTATGTAACTATGAATTTTTCATGATGGTATGAGCCAGATTGAAAAGAAAAGCAACAGAGAACAACTCCTATCAGAGAAGACATCTCCTGTAAGTCCCTGAATGTCAGTGGTTATTTTACTTCTGTGTTTGAACAGTGTTGCATTCACTGTTATGTGGTGGTGACCTAACCACTGGCAATCTGACCACTATGTTGTCACTACATGATCGTATTGTAGGTCGTATTGGCCTTTGTATAGTGGCAATGTACACTTGTTCCTTATTGGAAAAGTAAGTGAACACCGTTTCCTGGCCCTGTGATTAGGGGTTTCTCTGCACCAATTTTACTTTCATGCTTGTGGTTGTAGTGTTGTTTTAATTTTTTATAGAAAGGGAAAAATTGGAAATGGATAGTGTATGTGAGCTGGTGGTGGGTTTTCTGCCAAGGCTGTTTTTTAGTTCTTTGTTGGTTAGATAGGGCAAGCACAGGAAAAGTAAATAGTGCACTTTGAATTGTCTTTTTGGATTTTCTGGATATATGAAGTGGACCTATACTGGAATAATGTATTCAATGTCTTTAACCTACAGAATTGCTTGATCGGAGGAATTACACCCCTATCAAGTGACACGGGTGAAATAGCGCACCTACTTCATGATATTGTGATTGTGTTTTAAGACACTTGCCACCAAGATGTGGACATGGTTTCACATAGACTATAATGATTGTTTTTAATGGGATTATAATAAAAATTAGCTTTTAGATTCTAGATATTTTAGCAATGATATTGTGCATCTCAATTTCCTAAAAAGGGATCTGATTGATCGATTGGTCGGCTTGACTGTCAAGAAGTATGAGGAAAAAGAAAAGCAGAACACTAGGGCTTCTAGCAACGCCATTTATTAAATTACGTATATTTAGGTTGTGCAGACTTTTATGATGGTTTCATATTTAAAACATTTTCAAATTATTCTTCAAGACGCTGTGAGTAGCCATCTGGCCAAAAACTGAGAATATAAAATTGCTTATCTCCTCTACACTCTACTATGTATATGTTTTGAATTATTGTAAATGATTTACATATACCATCTCAAGGTTACATCCTGCAATGTCAACTAAGAGAAGTAATTTGTTATTTTTAACCAGCTTGTCATTTAGCTATTATGAAGATAAATAAGATTTGTTATTACTTAATGATATGCATGCTGAAAACTGAAGGTAAAGTCTTTCAGATAACTCATGGCATGGAAATACTATTAATGTATTTTATTACTGTAAATAAACAAAAAATTAGGAGTGGCAGAACACTCTGTAGATTCCAAGTAGCTAAAAAAAAATAGACTCATTTATAAAAATTTCTAAATAGGTCCCTTAGAAGAACGAAAAAACAAAATAACAAAGTTCACATGTTAATATGAAACAGATTGTCATTGAATCATATTCTGATCTATTAAGGTTAGTTTTGGATGTCTGCCCTTTTTTAAAACAATTTAATGAAGCTATAAGTTACCTGCGTGGCTTAATTTGGAGTCAAGCCTAATTATCTGGATCTTTTCCACACTCTGGAGTGTCCAAGATTTATTTCTAAAGCAGATGGAGGCGCTCAAGAATGACTTCATTTGTATTAATTTGTTACAGTATCCTAAACAATTTCTCATGAGAAGGTATGATGACCTTATATTTTTTACTTATTTAATATATGAAAAGAACACAGTTGTGAATCTTTGAAACTCAAGTCAACATTCTATACACTTTAAAATTACTTATTTAGTATACAGAGTCAATTAACAGGCAAGAACCCTAGGGCTAAAACAAAGTCTAAGGATATAATTATACTACCTAAGATGTATTATGCTCTTACATTGCGGAATTAGTTGGTTGAAGTGATTATTTATCTAGCAATTGTAGAAAGTGACCAATGAACTTCCTTATTGTATTTGTCAACTGGTAGTTTCTTTGTACAATTGGGTGTAGCATAAGCAGAGTAATTTATCTTGTGCTTCTGTCAGAATTATGTTTTTCATCGAATTGATCACTAGTCTTTGCCATTTTACTGTGAAAAATTTGTGCTGCTTCTTTACATTTGAACTCTGAAGGCTGCTTTTCTGCACTTAAACCTGACCATTAGGAAGACAGCCAATGCTGTTGCTTGATTCCTGTTTGGGCCTACTGCAGACCACACAGAAATTCAAACAGTGCTTAAAAAGGTTTCCTTACCATTCTGTTTCACAGAGCTTGCTTTTCACAGCCAGCTTTAGGTTCTCACTTCCTGGTTAGGCTGTGGGTGTTTCTACAGCAGATTGGCATATCAGCTCTGCTGTTCCTAGCTGAGCCTGTTAGAGGGACATTGGTAATGGAAGAGTTAAATAGTAGGACACATCACTACAGAGCTATAAAAGGTTAAAGTTGTCAGCTGTGATTCTGATAGGAAACAGCAGGGAGTGTTGTCACCATCCCAAGGCTATCCTGGTAGAGAGAGTTGGTGATAACCTAGGGAAGCTGGTGTACAAAAAGAGGAAAGAAGACCTGCTCCTAACTCTGAAGAGAAGCAAAATCAGAACAGCAATGTATTTGTAGTCTTTATTTACCTTTGCTTACATGTTTAAAGCTAATCAATATAGTGAGAAATCCATTTCAGTATTATGACTTGTGCCAGTTCCATGTCTTTGTGAATGGTCTTTTTCAGACTCTTCCTGCTTCTTTGCTGAATTTACATCTATATTGTATCCATCCTTTAAGGCTTGATTCACATCTGCAAATTGTTAAAAATATCCTGGACATACATTGTCAGATATATATATCCAAACACCCATGTATCAACAGCAAAACTTCTTTGGAGGGTAATCACTAAATAAATAAAAAATAACCTTTATTTAGATATTTTTAAAGAGAGATAATTAACTCTCAAATGTTAGAAAATAATTCAGAGCTGAAAAAAATCACAACGCAATTTCACCATATGTATCCAACTGTAAGTTTCAGCAGTGACTCGTGATTAGGGATGAGCGATTATAATCGACAAAGTTGAAATCGTCACGGTTTTTAGGTTGATCAAAAAATTTCCTGTTCACACGATATTTTAGGTGAGAACCTGCGCATAATCTATTACTACCACGCCATTTTCGGCGCTTCCTGTCATTTTGGCGGCCAGCAAATCAGCTTAGAGCATAGAGCAGGGTGAGCTGGGTGTGCGACGTCATGACTGTGATGTGTATGGTTGTATTGGGCTGGAAAAATCACATGACCTCATTTTGCATAGAACAGCGTTTCCTGTTCATCATCAGTGTTTCAGTATCTCTCACTAGAGCAGGACATGTGCTAGATCTCTCTCAATACAGCTCAGCTCAGAGATACAGTTCTCGTTATTTATACAGACAACTATGTTTTTAGTTGTGAACTTTAGAACATAGGTAGATTTTGAGAATTTCAGCTCTTATTTAAGTTAGACATAAAACTTTTAAAAAGAAGCATCTAGCGCGGTACAGCCGCAGGGGGTGTGGGTGGGGACGAACACAGACAGACAGGCAGGGAGGTTTTGAAAGGAGAAATGTATATTGTGCAGCCCAGACTCTGCTTTGAACTGCATTGAAATGGCTTTTTATTCACCCCGTTTTTGGGCCCGCACACCTCGCACCTGAGGTGAAATAGTACTTTTATTTTGTGCAGCACAGTTTTGTTCAAAGACCCCCCCTTGGGACTTATATTAGGATACACAAATTTGCTAGTAATTGCAGGTGTATTTCATAGGTGCAAAACCCACCTTTTATTATCCGTAAAATGTTAAATAGTGTTTTTCACTTTGGCGCGCCCATTTTTGTTCAAAAGACCCACCTTGTACTTATATCAGGTTTCAGAAATTTGTAGTAAATTGCAGGTGTATTTCATAGGTGCAAAACCCACCTTTTATTATCCGCATACATTTTAAATAGGTGTTTTTCCCCTTTGGTGCAGCCCATTTTTGATCAAAGACCCACCTTGTACTTATATTAGGATACAGAAATTTAATATAATTGCAGGTGTATTTCAAGGTGCAAAACCCACCTTTTATTATCAGTATAAATTTTAAATAGGTGGTTTTCACTTTGGCGCAGCCATTTTTGTTCAAAAGACCCACCTTGTACTTATATTAGGATACAGAAATTGCTAGTAATTGCAGGTGTATTTGATAGGTACAAAACCCACCTTTTATTATCCGTATAAATTTTAAATAGGTGTTTTTCACTTTGACGCAGCCCATTTTTGTTCAAAGACCCACCTTGTTCTTATATCAGGATACAGAAATTTGCTAGTAATTGCAGGTGTATTTTATAGGTGCAAAACCCACCTTTTATTATCCGTATAACTTTTAAACAGGTTTTTTTCACTTTGGCGCAGCCAGCTTTGATCAAAACTGGGCTGCGCATTACTCTGGACGTGTTCGTCCATTCTAAAGGCACTTTAGCCTCATCTGGCCCTTATCTTGCCGACCGGGCGCCCACAGGACCCTATACCTACAGTGAGCGCTTCTCATTGCCTCATCCATTATACCCTATGTATTATCCTAGTAAATACCCTATTTTCTACACCTCATAGATGTCATTTGAAAAAGGCTTTGTGCCAAAACTTCAAATTTTCTTGACATCAATACCTGTTTATATCTAATATCTATGCCCTTTTGTTGATGTACTTGTGAACATTTCTGAAACAAGTGCAATACTGTTCCAATATTATGACTATGATCCGGGCCATGTATTGAATAAAATTCTTTCTTTACCACTTATTTGGTGTGCAGTGGATTTATAACAATTATTTGACATGAGGCCAAAGCCTCTTTTCCACTAGCACCCTTGTATTTTCCTATATCACTAGGTGTGTGTGACCTTATATACTACATACTTTGGTGACCATCCTGGCCACATTCTGACTGCAGCCTGGGAAAGCACTCTAATGAAAATAATAGCACTTAACCTAATGGTCTTGAAGTCTTTTTAGCAGCCATAAATAGTTTTTTGATCATCTAAACTAGTCAAATCAAGCAGGCAGTTACTTATTTTCAAAAGGTTTTTGAAACGAATAAATAATTGAAAAATTTAAAGGGGGTATAGCCATCTGAGACATTTTATGGCATATATAGAATTTAAAGGTGTACCCACTTGGCTAATCTCCTGTAGAAGAGAGCAGAGAGATCTCTGTATGCATGGACAGCTCTCTGTTCTGTGCAGCAATGGCATAGATCAGGATGGGTGCACAAGAACCCCGTTCTTGAAATAAATTTTTTAGTCCTGAGGGGGGGGGACAATATTTTATGAAATATTGGATATCCCAAAAATATTGACAGGGAAATCCCCACTTAAAAAATTTTAAAATATAACTATTAAAAATTTAGGATGATAGAATAATGGTATAGAACTCATCATTACAGATTTTAGTGATTGTCTATATCACTGTAATAGACAATCATTAATGCTTTGCAAATTGATAGTATACTGTTGTGTGAAAGTCTATTCATTTTAGAATGGGTCAGCGGTGAATGATGTTGTTATATCCTATGTGCTTTATAAAAACAAATTTTTGCTATCACAATCAAAAGGGGGTTCCCTTTAAGAAGCCCCTAGCAGAAAAAAAATAGGGAGACCTCCTTTTATATACCGATTGGGTAATATTATTGTACCCCATTGCTTATTTATTTATGATTAAATTTATATGGATTAATTATTTATTTATATGAGATCTATATATATAGATCTCCTTCCCTGTAGATTGTAAACCCTCACGGGGAGGGGGCCCCCTCCCCTCGTACCAGTTGTTTTGTCACTTATTGTTACTTTGTAATTGTTGACCAATCTTATTTATTTACCCACTTCAAATGTACAGCGCCCTGGAACTAAGGGCCCTTTAAAATACATAATAAAATAATAATAATAATAATAATAATAAAAAATAATAATAATAATAATAATAAATGTATATAAGTAACTGCACTTTTTGATAGAGAGTTTCTGAGAGTTTTTGATTTTATATCTGCATATATGTATATGTGTGGCACTTTAGATGCACTAGTCTAATTTTGATTTTTTTTTTGTATCTTTAATATGTGAATATAGACCTCAGTCAAGGTGTGTGTGTGTGTGTGTGTGTGTGTGTGTGTGTGTGTGTATTGTATGGTACATAATTATCCCTTCAGTATGTGTTACTATTTCCATTATCGTATTTTTATATATGTCTACTTTTTAATTCAAAATTAATAAAGGAAATGAATCATTATTTTGTTTGCTCTTGATTAGTTGAGCGATTATGTTGGCCATCAACATCGGTCGATGGTCGATAGTCGACCATCATCGACAAGATATTCGATGGTCGATGATAGATGATCGAAGATAGATGATTAAAGTCTATGGGAGAGCAACAACCCACCTTCTTTCTTACCCCAACAGGCTGGAGAAGCTGATTTAACATTCACAACAGTCAAATGGTACGTAGTTCGCTACTTCTTGGGGCAAACACTTTGGTTATAAAGGCCACAGAAAAAAATCACCTAGGACCATTCCACTATCCCTGTATTGCACACAGCATGAGCCTTAAACCTGCATCGACCCACAAAATTAATAAGTGCCAGAAGGCAGTATGATTTGAACCCATCATTTTACTTGAACTGGACATTGAATATCCTGTCTGGAACGCAGCCATGAGCACCAAACCTGCATGACCCCAGATTTAAATAAGTGCCGGAAAAAGCGAGTCTTTCAACCACCATTTTTTGTTTCAATGGGACATTGACTTAACCGGGGTCTGGGCACCAAGCATGAAGCCCCAAACTCTGCATGACCCAGATTACTAAGTGCCGGAAAAAAAGGTGTTTTCAAACCACCATTTTTAGTTTTCACTGGACATTGACTATACCTGTCCTGGGCCACAGCATGAGCCCCAAACTGCTTGACCCCTGATTAAAAGTGCCGGAAAAAGGAGTCTTTCAACCACCATTTTTAGTTTCACTGTGACCATTGACTTTACCCTTTCCTGGCCACAGCTATGAGCCCACAACCTGCATGACCCCCAGATTAAAAAAAGTGTTGTGAAAAAGGGTCTGTGAACCACCATTTTAGTTTAACTGGTCACTAGACTATCCCTGTCCTGGGCACAGCATGGCCCCAAACCTGCATGACCCAGATTAAAAAGTTGCCGGAAAAACGAGTCTTTCAACCACCATTTTAGTTTCACTGGTCATTGACTTTACCTGTACTGGGCCACAGCATGAAGCCCAAACCTGCGTGAACCCCAGATTAAAAAGTGCGGAAAAAGGAGTTTACAACCTCCATTTTAGTTTCATTGGTACCATTTAAAAAAAAATACTGTCAGTGTCCTGGGTAGCGCTTGCCCCTCCGTTTGATGAATGTGCGGAACCAATTGAGCTTCACTTGGAAAATACTGGTATTTAACGCTCTGTTCCATCCAGATGCCCTTTTTCTTGGCATTCTTTTTCTCCATTTTACTCAACGTGCTGGAGGAAATTGTATCTGTAACTTTGTTATCTGTCCGTGCTCATACTCAATGTCCTCTGAAAACCTACATCTGGTCAAGTTTTCCTGTACCTCCTTGTACTATTCAGAGGAATTTTTTTACCAGCTATTTTGTACATGCAAAGTTTTTTAGTAGTTTAATTCTAGAAAACACATTTTTAAATAGGATGAAATCCCTCGCATGTCTTTGTTTCTCTTTTTTAATTGTATTACCAATTGGTTGTCTCTATACAGGGGATGATAGCCTATGTTAAAGATCTGACAAAAACAAGTCATTTTTCAATCTGTGTCATAAACAGTGTCCACCTATAACTGTTCTGACAGCACCATCAAACTTGAGCTACTCTGACAATGTGAAGAAAAAATGTCTGTTAGAAAAAACATTTTTTTTTGTTAATAGGACCTGTAGTATAGCGTGCATGTCACAGCAAAATGCCCCCAAAAAAAATTCAAAGCATGACCCTTGAGCCCTTTTGGGACAATTGTGAAGAACAAATGTCTGTTTGAGCAAACATTTTTTTTATATAGGACCTGTAGTAAAGCTGTATGTCACAGCAAAATGCCCAAAAATTAAAAGCATGACCCTGTGCACTTTTGACAATTGGTGAAAAGAACAAATGTCTGTTAGAAACAACATTTTTTTTATAATAGGACCTGTTGTATTGCTCGCATGTAACAGCAAAATGAACCCAAACAGAATTCAAGCAGGACCCTTGAGGCCACTTTGGGACAATTGTGAAGAACAAATGTCTGTAGAAACAACATTTTTTTATAAAAGGACTGTAGGATTGCTGCATTTCAAAGCGCATGACCCAAAAAATTGATTTAAAAATGACTTCTCAGCCACTGTTAAAAAATTGTGGAGGGAGGAAATGCCACTTAGAAGGGGCCACATTTCTGTTCCAAAGGACCTTGATTATTGCTGTTGTATCTCACGGCAACATGGACCCCATAAAATTATAAATATGACTGATCAGCCACTGTTAAAATTGTGAGGGGAGAAGTGCCACTTAAAAAGCCACATTTCTGTTCCAAAGACCATGATAATTGCTGTACTCTCACAGCAACATGACCCCAAAAAATATAAATATGACTTACTCAGCACTATTAAAATTGTTGAGGGAGATAAATGCCATTAAAAGCCACATTTATGTTCTAATGGACCATAATTATAGCTGTATCTCACAAGCAACATGACCTCAAAATCATTGACATGTGAAAACTTCTAATCGTAATAGTGAGGATTACGGATTACGGTGTTGGTCTGAAAACTTGCTGTCTTTTTTAGTCTCCTCACAGCAAAACCAGCCAAAATGAACTGTTGGGAGGAAAAAGAGAATAAAAATTGCAGTAAAAAATTGATCATTTTAAAAAAAAGTTTTTCAAGCGGGACCATTTATGTCTTGAAGAGGATTGTGAAGTAGACCGGCAACGAATCGGTGACCTCGGCAATTGGGGCCACAACATTTCAGAGATCCATGCCTGATTCATTTGATGAAATCAACGATCCACTTTATCTGTGGAAAAGCGATGAGTTGTCTGTAATGACTCCTCCAAGCTGTGATGAAGGTCCGCTCAGATTTGTCGCTGGCTGCTGGGGAGGACAACTCCTCGTATGGCGTGTGCGAGACTGAGCTCGGGTCATTAGTCCATTTTGAATTCCAAGAAGTCTATTGAGTCCGGAACCACATACAAAAACATCGGGTTGAGAGCAGATAGTCGTGCACCATGATCTTAGCTTGGTCTCTGTGTGTTGATGTGTGCCCTGCATGAATGCGTTGGTGACGAGTGGTAAATAAAGATTGCCAGAGGTCACCCATTTAGGCTTCTGCCACCTTGCTGCCTGCTGCTGCCGCTACATACGGATACTTGGCACTCTACTGCTGTCAACATCGCTGAAGTTGTTCCACCGTGACATTTGAAGTACGTTTGAGCAGACGCAACAGATGTCTCCAGTTGATAACATGCAAGGTCTCCATTTCCTGCATTTTACTCTATATTTGGGGTGGGTGGAAGGAAAGTGCTGTGTTTTGTTTTGTTACCGGGGATCCAGGGAGGGTGGCCACCCAGTAACTGTTGTTTCATTTTGACTGCCTTAATGCGAGGTTCATGTTGGAGGAAATGGAGATCCAAGCACTCATGTTGAGAGATGAGCCTCATTTTCCCAGCATTGGGTCGAGGGTGCACTAGCAAAAACTGATCTTCTCATTTCCTTCTTCCGCCTCAAATTTCGCGGCAACCTGCTTTCCTAAGGCAGGGACGTCGGTAACGTCGCGTGTCTAGGAATACCTCCTCCTCCTCGCTGCCTCCGGCACAGCTTCAACACGCCCTAACTTGCCTGAGATGATGCACCCTGAGAGCTGATGTGCTGCCCTGTGCACTAGCCCTGGACCCCGAAACCCACTGCCTAATGAAGACCGATAAATTGAGAAACTGTCGGGCCTTGTGGATTCGCAACGGACGTGCAAGGCTCGGTGTCCGCATCTGTGTCGTCTCCTCCTCCGTCGCTGGGGGAACTCAGTTGTTTCAGAGTGTCCAACGATCGTTCCAGAAACTAAGATCACCACAATGGTCATGCTGACAGGACATGTCCGCACTGACCATTTTGGTAGCTTCTTCAAAACTGGCAAAGATGGTGCAGAGCTCTTTCACTGACTACTCTCGGTGGCTCAAACACCCCGAGGTACGCACCGCTGATTGTAAGGCCAGGTGTGTCACTTCGTACCTGCGTAATGGCATTGCGCTGCTGCACAATTTCCCACTGGGAGCATGTGGAGGGTGGAACATCACATGTTGCCACGTCAACAATGAGACGGGTGACGGGGAGGCCGAGCTGACGCTGCAACGCAGCCAGGTGGGACGAAGCTGGGTGCGAACGGCGGAAGTGCGAACTCAGACCTCGAGCCTTCCTCAGCAGGCTGTCCAGACCTGGGTAGCGCTTTAGAAATTTCTGACGACAAGGTTCATGACATGGTGCCAGGCAAGGGATGTGCTCCAGCCTACCGATTTAAGGGAGTCAGCAGATTTCGGCCCGTTTATCGCACAACCACCTTCCCTGGCCACAAGGCTCTTGTCAACAGCCAGCGCTTTGGTCTCGTTGCGGGAGAGCCGTCCACAGCTCCTGACTGTATGGTGACCGGTCTCCTAAGTCAGATAAATTTCATCACGCCTGGTTTCTCTGGGGCCACATGATGCCACTAAGAGGACCTTGGGGGTAAGAAACCCTGCACCATCCTGCGGTTTGAGAGCGTGCGCCGAGCCCTGAGAGCCACCGTCACCCCAGGAGACATACCACCTAGCTCACCTGTGAGCTGATACACAGAGATATAGCGGCCTTGACCCGTGCCTACTTGTTCATGTGTCGGTGGTCAGATGGGACTTTTCCGGAACAGATGCAGGGACAACGCGCTTGAAATTTTAGATGACAGCGGGGCTGGCCAGGCAGGGACGGCCTTTTCTGGCAAGAAAATGCCTGCTCGGCATCTGGTGTGGGGGCAGCATAGGGCCATGACGTGGCGGAACCCATCTGTGTTCCACCTGACGGAAAGGAACATTTTCCAAGGCCATAAAGCCTGGGCAATGCCGACATTCAGGGCTTTTGGCCTTTGGGATGGTTTGGGTTAAGTGTTTCTTCTGCTCCCAAACCTGGAAGACAGAAGGCTGGCTGCTAGACTGGCCGCTGGTTACGGCGTGCAGGTCGTCAAAACTGGCGGAAGGGAGAAGGGGTCTAGGTGGGTCTCTGGTGGTTAGACTGGTGTTACTCGGGCGACGGTGGAGGCTGAAGTGAAGCGGATGATCCCTTGATCATGACTATGAGAGGCTTGGGCAGCTGAGGAACGCATGGGTGGTGGCGGAGGAGGAAGGTGGCGGAGGACTGACGGTGTGTGGACAGTGGTTGGTGGAACCTCGGCGTCGGTTGCCTTTTTTGGCCAAGTGTTGACCTCCATTTCAACTCTGCATTCACGCATGTGGACTAGACTGTTGGTGGTGTTAAACCAACTAAGGTTCTTGCCTCTACTTATGCGTTTATGGCAAAGGCGGCATTTTTATCATCGCGGGGTAATAGAGGCTCTTGCTCAAAGGAGGCCCAGCTTGAGAGGTCCTGACCTTTTTGACGGCGTATAAGCGGAGGAGCGGGGGTTTGCGCTGGACGTGGCTGGCGAATCATCATCAGCGGACTTCTGCGACCGCCTCTCCCTTTTTGTAGGCGGGAACCCGCTACTAACATACCCAATCGTCTTACTCATCGTCCAATGATTAAGCGCTCGCAAGCAAATTCTGCTTAAATAAGACAACGTTGGAATCCGCAATGTCGTCATCATCATCATCACACAGGTGAATTCGTTGGTCCTGTCCATTCTGCATCCAGGAGCTGCGGGCTTACAAGCAAGAGGATGCAAGGCGTTGCGATGTCCGCCGGGATTCTTGGCGATGACCGGGCTTTCTTCTCCTCCTCTGATGGCATCACAGTAACTCGGGCGTAGAGCAGACCCCCCCGAGGAAAATCATCCTCGTTGGCCTCTGGATATTTTAAATGCCTTCTGACCCCATCGCATTTAGTCATCAAAGAGGTCTTCAGAAATGGATTATCCACAGTGCGTGGGTATACGAGTTGACATTTGGGCCTGCTTCATGTTGGACGGATGCTGATGATGCTGTGACGACATTTGTGGCCCGTGACTGGGAGGAAGAGGAGGTATGACTGCTGGATGCAGTTGCATTAACCACTGAAGGACAGATTGACGACGCTGTTCGTTACTGAGATTCACAGGCCCTGACCCAGCGATGACAGGCTGAAGGTCCTGCATGTCGATCCGATGGCATGCGTGTTGTCGCTAGCACTGGAAGGTGCACTTCTCTCGTACCTCTACCTCCATGTCCTTCCCTATCTTTGCTAGCTTACACCTGATTTCGCTCATGTTCGAGAAATATGTAAAATTTGAGAGGTATGGAAGAGTTTTGGAAAGTTCTTATTAAATGACGGCAAATCACAGTATTCTCAAAGCCTCAAATCAAAACAAAATTGCTGTATTCACATTTAAACTGCAAAGTAGTTACTATCAACAAAGCTGGCCTGCGACCAAAGTGAAAAAACTCGTATCTGATTGTATTCGGATAATAAAAGGTATTTTTTGGCCACCTGGCAATTCAACTGTGCGTGACTAAAAAATTGCAGTATTCACATTTAATGTGCAAGGTGTCTCAATGAACAAAGCTGTTGAGCGCCCAAGTGAAAAAACACGTATCGTTTATGTATTCGGATAATAAAAGTATTTTTTTGGCACCATATCATTTCACCTGTGGTGACTACAAAATTGCGGTATCACTTTTAATGTGCAAGGTGCTCAAATGACAAAGCTTGTACTGCGCCTAAGTGAAAAAACACGTATTGAAATGTATTCGGATAATAAAAGGTATTTTTGGCACCTATCAAATGTGCTGACTACACAAATTGCTGGATTCTAATTTAACTGCAAGGTTGGCTATATCAACAAAGCTGGAATGGGCAAAATTGAAAAAGAACACCTATCTGGAATGTATACTGATAATAAAAGCTAACAGTAGAGCTTTCTCTGTGAAGAAATAGATTATTTTCGCTGAGCTGTTTGGGACACAGCAGAGCCGCACGTCTACATGCTATGAGACGACTGAGAGTCACTGACATGAACAGGAAGGGCCGCCCCTTGTTCTATGTAATAACGAGGTCATGTGAGTTTTCCAGCCATTCGCAACCATCCACATCCAGTATGAGTCAAACACAATCCTCACCTTCTCTATTTGTAAGTTATTTTGCTGGCCGCCAAATGACAGGAAGCGTTCGAAAAATGGCGCGATCTTAATAGATGTGCAACAGATTTTGTAACCTAAATTATTCGCATGATTTTAAAAATTTCGATAACATAAAAAAAGTGTGCCGATTTCAGCTTTGTCGATAATAATCGCTCAATAATACTCTTGATTGTGATAGCTGAAAGTTTATTTTAAGTTAATTAGAGGTTGGTTACTATATGGTTTCTCGTTGTTGTAATCTTTTTAAAAGCAAGTTGACTTTGTATGTTTAAACAATCACCATTTATTAATATATAGATAATCCAAACTTCAACGGATATACATAAAAAGATACTTGCATCAGTATTCTAGAGTCTATGTGGGCTTCATAAATTCACAAAAGGATTCCCAGTTAAAACAAAAGGGGAATAAGAATAATCTTTATTTATATAGCACCAACATATTCCGCAGAACTTTACATTTTAGAGGGTATAGGTACAGACAAAAAGACAAACATTACATAGTAAAATGCTAATTACAGATGAGACCCAAGGTGTGAGGGTCCCTGCTTAGCATGGAGCTTACAACTCTATTAGGGTTGTTATGGGTGAGTCGTGGGGGACGAGAGGTTCGGCGTTGAGAGTGCTTGGTTTACAATGGTCCAGCCATGTTTCATAAATATGGGGTGGTTTACATATAAACTGGATGAACCTGCCACCCAGACCGTACATCTATATACAGATAAGTGCCTGTAAGTGCCCAAATTTAGGAGGTGACAGAAGTGTATATGACTGAAAGGGGGGGGGTTAGCAATTCTTGGTAGTCCTCCTAAGAAGATGTGATTTCAAGGTGATGATGGCATGTTCCAGAGAACTGGTACAGCACATGTGAAATCTTAAAATCGGGCATGGAAGGATAGGATGATTGAGACTGGTAATCTGATATCACTAGCAGAGTGGAGAGACTGGGTAGGGTGGTGGACAGAAATGAGGGATGAGATGTAGGGCGGTGCAGCGCTGTGGAGAGCATTATATGTGAGAGTGGTTGGTTTATGTTGTATTCTGTACAGAATGGGCAACCAGTGCAGTGACTGACTCAGGGTAAGGACATTGTTTTAACAGCTGGAAAGAAAGATGAGACTGGCTGCTGCATTCAGGACAGACTGTAGAGGGGAGAATTTGTTGAAAGGGAGAACGATAAGCAAGGAGTTACAGAAGTCAAGTCCAGAAAGAATAAGAGCAACCAAGAGAGTTTGAGCTGTTTCCACAAGACAAATTCAGAAGATGTTCTTGAGGTGCAGGTGACAGGAGTGGGCACAGATCAGAATCTAATATAACCCCAAGACAGCAGGCCTGCTGCCTAGGAGTTATGGTAGTACTACACTGTGAAATAGCAGAGGGCGGTTAGTAGATGGTGGAATGACAAGAAGTTCCATTTTAGTGATGTATAGTTTAAGATAGAGGGAGGACATGATATCAGAGAAAGCGGACAGACAGTCACTGGTTTTTTGTAGCGGGGCAGGAGTGATGAAACTGGAAGATGTGTATAATTGAGTGTCATCAGTGTAGAGATGGTACTGGAAGCCAAATCTGGTAATGGTTTTGTCCAATGGGGGCTGTGTAGACTGAAAGGAGAAGAGGACCTAAAACCGATCCCTGTGGAACTCCAATAGCAAAAGTGAAAGGAGAAAAAGTAGAACCTGCAAAAGAGTCACGGAAAGAGCGGACAGAGAGGAAGGATGAAAATCGAGAGAGCACAGTGTCCTGGAGGCCAATGGCGCTGGGGATGCTGAAGAGAAGATGGTGATCCATGGTGTTAAATGCTAGAGAGAGATCCAGAATAAGCAACAACGAGTAGTTGTCCTGAGATTTAGCTGTGAGGAGGTCATTTAAAACTTTAGCTAGAGCCGTTTCTGTGGAGTGTAATGTGTGAAAACCTGATTGTAGACTATCGAGAAGAGAGTTAGCAGAGAGATTGTGGATTAGGCATAAGTAGACCAAGGATTCCAGGAGTTTAAAGATTCATAATTGATGGTACACAGAGTTCAATCCATACAGTATACAGTAGGTAGAGGGAGATAGCAAGAGAACAAGCAGCAAGTCTACACACCTGTGCGCAATGTTCCGAAGGGCGGAATCTTCTTTTTCAAGTGTGCACGATAGAAAAAGGTACAGCTGTTCAGCAAAACACAGCTATAAACAAAAAATGGAAAATTCTGTGCCTTCCCAACATGTAGTCATAAATGCTTCTTTGCCAAAAAAATTTGATGAGAGTACTGTAGCTCATCACTTTTTTATAAGCAAGACATGGAGTTGCAGAATTGCATTAGTGCATCTTGAAAGGAGGCAGCGTGGATTTTTAAATTGAATCCTCTTCCCATGGCTAGGAAAAATGAAAACTTACATTTAAAAGTATTTTTGTGAAACATGAGCAGGTTTGTACTTGTTTGTAGTTTAGGATATTTATTATTTCATTTTAGCATTACCATGTGATCATTAATATAGGTGGTGATATGGTCTGTCTGGTTTTATAAGGGTGGACCTGTTTGTATTGTGCCCCCTTGAAAACAAAAGCTCTGCCCTATATAACATTGTGCACAGGCCTATTCTGCTGCTTTCTCCTTGTTCCTATATGGATTGAATTCTGTACATCTATTTATGGACCGTGAATTTATGAAGCACACATGGACTCTCTCTAGAACATTGATGCAATGAAATGGTAAATGTTCAAATATACAAGGTCTACCTGTTGTTACAAAGAATCAGGATGTTGTGAGCTTATAAGAAGCTTTCTATGATGGACCTTAATGTGTTGTGTCTGCTATAACATATATATACAGTGTGCCAGAATATTTTTGGACTGCTACATTTTATGTTCCCTTGATGGCTCCATTCACAAGTAGCTTCAGGTGTTGTGATCTTGCAGTCCTCTGTGGTGAAGACCAGATACCTGTGAAGGGGCTAGAGCATGAGGATCAAGGTGCTCTTTAGACTTGGCTCCTAAACAGTCTACAGAAACACAGACAGCTAAATATGTCACAAGCTGTCTGCTAGGACAAGCAGATTATGCTTATTGCACAAACCTTGCATATGATATAGAGAAAATAGATTATAGAAAGTTCTAGCAGGTCCCATTTATTACTCAATGGATGACAGACGAAGTGGGGATAATATATGATTAAATTATATACACAAATAAATAATTTTGTGTTACCTAAGTTTGTAGGTGCAGATGTGGTTGGATCACAAGGATATATGTTTACCTTCAAAATGGCAGCCATCCCTAAGAGGACGGTGGTGCCAATAGTCTAATCTGTAACAAAAGTATATGTTTAAATAAGTGATCCCTACAAGCAAGTTAAAAGCTCTATAGTTTTGAAGTATACCCCATATAAAACACTTGAAAGAAAAAGATAGGTTAAAGGGGTTTTCTCACTATAGACTTTTGCATTCATCTGAGATTTTTCACTAGATTAGATTTTCAAATCCAGGGTCGTGTCTCTCCTCCCAGTAGGCGTGTCTTCTCTCACTGAGGAGTAGTGACATAATCATACCACCTCCCTGTTCCTGCTCCCTTCCAAGTCCTCTTCATCCTGTGTGAGTGGTGGACAGGAGTGGATGTCACAGTGCTCCAGACCTCCTATAATGATTAGTTCTCATACCTGGAGAGCTGTGTGTGTCACCTTCCTCCAAGGCTCTACAAGCAATCCTTGTAGCTAGAACACCTGCATTGGTGTAAATAGTTATAAATACAGCCCAAAAGGATTTAACAAATGTGAGAAATGCAAACTGCTCTACCTCCTGTCTGAAAAAAGAGGGGGAGCAGAGTGTATAAGGTTGTGTTATATGGGTAGTGGGTGCAGCGTGTATAAGACTGCGTTATATGGGTGGGGAGTGTATCTAGCAGCTAAAGAGACTCTGTAATTGCCTAGAACGTTTACATTAGAGAGAGAAGCACAGGCAAGCTGTTTCACTCAGCTGGGAGGGGGGCACAGAGAGCACAGAACAGCCAATCACAGCACAGGGGGAGTGTCCCGACCAGAGGTCGAAACAAATGCAGGCAGCAATTAAAAAGCAAAAGGGATGTGACCTGACCCCAGGCTGTAGAACTAGCTCTAAACACACACATGTTAGCTAAATTAGCTAATAGCTGCTATACTAAATGATTTAGGAAATACAAACCAATTGCAAAAGTGCTTATTTTTACAGTCCCCATCATTACAGATATAATGTTTGTAGTGAGAAATCCTTTTTAAGCCTTTGAAAATACCTGAAGTTTTTCTTTGTTACAAATAAAATGTGGTCTGATTATTATCTAACTCAAAATTATTGACTATCAAAATCTAAATTAATACCAGTTTTAATTCATGTTTTTACGGGACAGATTGAGTAAACAACCATAGTGCAGGGAGAAAAAGTAAGGGATGATGAATATACGTTAAATGCAATAACCTGTAGATCCAGTTTTAGCAGCAATCATGTTCAACAAGCATTTTATGTAGCTGCAAATAAGATTGGCACAACATTCAGAATGACCATTCAACCTCATAAATGGGTTTTGGTTAGTCAACATTTATGGGATGCTTTGCATGCACAGCCTTCTCCAGGTCATGTCACAGTATTTTAAAAGGGTTAATAGGAAGTTAACGCCTAAAGAGCAAGGCTGCAACTGACTTTTCTCCATTTGTAGACAGTTTGTCTAAACAAGGATTAATGTACCTTATAACCAAACCTATAGCAATGCTTTCATATCCTTTTATCACTTCATGTGTCTATAATTCATTCTCTAAAGTCTTTTGAAAGTTGTTTACATTGAGACACAGTTCACAATAAAATAATCTTTTTTACGTTTTTTATGTGTATTGTAATGCCTCACTTACGTCATAGGGGTATTTCGCTCCTGGATTGCCGTCTTTGGTAAACGGAATATTGGCACTCAGACACAGGGGCTTCGTTCAACTGGCCTCAGCCTGTTTTATTTTGGCACAGGTTTACAGCCTTCAGTAATAAAACAAATAAACATCTCCGCCGTCTGGGCACTTACTAAACTTAGTGAGACCCTCTCTCAGCTGTGGTCTGAGTCTACTACTCCGGACCACTACTTACACCTTTGACCAGCCGCCACGGGTATACAGGCTTCCCACAAGCCTCTGGGGGCAGAGCCTCTCTTCAGCTCCACTGCTGCTCCACTGCCAGGTAGCAGACCACGCCCCCTGATTACCTGGAGCAGCAGGCTTTTATAGGCCTCCAGGGCCATGACAAAAACCTGCGCTGGAACACGGGGAGTAGACACCCACCCAACACATTGCCTACTCCCAGTAAGAGCCGACCCAGAAATCGCTATAGACGGCTGCCAACCGCATACTGTGACTGACAGCATAAATGGATGGCTCTTATCCCACCAAGGCCAGGTACCCTTGGTGGCGTGTTGCTTGTGGATCTTCTGTATAGCTCCACTTAGTGGCAGAAACATGCAACTGCTTGCTGTCACTCTGCCATAGTATTTATATAGAAAAAAATACATGAAAAAATCAAATACTTACAATCCCTTCCACTAAGATTGCCTATCCACAAAAAGAATTTGGGCTACCCGCCCCAATAAGGTCGACCCCAACAGGAACCTGGCCTATTAAACCTTAATGTGTCCCTGATTGCTGTCACATGGATCCTAGGTATTAACACAATTACAATAATAGATGGTATAAGAAAAGTTTTATCACCGGATAGCACTTATTTTCATTCACAAAATCAATCCAGGGAGATTTAAAATCTGGACACAAAAAATCCCCCCTTGGTTTCATCAGGGAACAAAACAGACAATAGTTTTCAATACAGAGGAATAATTCAACCCAGCACTGAGTAGGCAAAAGATATGAAGTAACTCACATCCATGGGATACTGATGGTGATCAACAGAAAGGGTGTCGATAGATATGAAGGTCCCAATAGATTGCAAGGATCCTCTCACAAATGTGACTGCTATGGTATCCATTGGAAGAATGTCTTAGATTGTATACCATAGCAGTCAATGGACTGCCTTCCATTGAATACCATAGCAGTCACATTTGTGGTAGGGATTTTTAGCAGTTCTTATAATTTTCGGTTATTGTCTATGTAATTTTATTAAAGGATCATTAACAATTATATTTTATATTATGGCGAAACGTATTGCATTTGTTTCTTGTAGTTTTTTCGCTTTGATATTTGCAATACTTGGCTCCTCTATTTTTAAGGTAACCCTTACCCTCTACCTATATTATAGTGATTTGTAGTTTATTCCCCTGTGTCTTTATATAAATGCTTCAATAAAGCATATGTGAAACCTGCAGTTCTCATTTCATCTACTTAATTGAAACTTCTTTTGCCATGGACATAGAGGTTCACGGATTTTTTTCCTCTATACTAAGGATGTTTACTCAATGTGCACAATAAAAGACTAGTGAATAGTACAACTGTTTGTGGTTATTAATTTAGTTACACTGCGTTCCTTTATCATTCTGATTTATGTTACAATCAGACCAAATCTTAATATGAATGAATGCACGCAGGGCTGCCGTCAGAAATTTCGGGGCCCCCTACAGCTAAAACAGCTGGGCCCCCCATCAACCCCGCCCCTGTTAACCCCGCCCACTGTCAACACCATCGCTCCACCCCTAACAACCACGCCCAGCAACCACTGCCAACCAACTCCCGAAAAAAAAAATGCAATTGTACCATTGTCTTTGGATTTAGTTGCAGTAATGAGTACGTATACAAGGGCCAGCTAATAACACTGCATGATCAACGTGTGTCACCACTATGTTACTGACCAAACCAGTATACCCAGTCCAATATAACCCAACAATATACAAAGACCGAATAGTACCGCCACATATCACTACATATGGTGACTAATATCACTATGATGTTACTGACCAAACCAGCATACTAAGGCCGATATTACCAATATAACCACAATAAACAAAGACCAAGTAATACCGCCACATCATCACCACATAACTCCAAAGATGCAGAATAATGCCACAATACTGTTACTGAATATAATCCATCACAATAAGACCAATGTTACCACCATTCAATGACCATATAGAGGGACATGTATGAAAACTGTCTTGGTGTAAGACTTTCTTTGTTGCTCATAGCAACCAATCAGATCGCCCCTTACATTTTTTCAGAGCACTATAAAGGGGCGCTCTGATTGGTTGCTATGAGAAAAAAAGAAAGTCTTACACCTAGACAGTTTTCATACATAATGGTTGATACAAGTGCACACAGTACAGTTACATTTAGTGACTCACAAGTGACGTCGTCTGATAAGTCGTTCACTTTCCCTTTTCTTCTCCATTTGGTCCTGGACACCATGAGGACTTCTCCCAGACACCACCTTTCCCTGCATAATTCACAACACAAACACCTGAGACTCACAATCCCATCTGTACACATTTCCCTATGAACAAACTCCCCATTCATAGTTCCCCACATAGTAATAATTACCCCTTTGGTGCCCTGGTAGTTAGTTTTATAGGGACCCAAAAATTTCCAGGACCATGAGCGGGGCCCCACAACATTCAGGAGCCTTGACCGGGGCCCCCACAACCTTCAGGGGCCTAGAATGGGGCCCCCACAACCTTCAGGGGGCTTATGGGTGCCCCACAACCTTCAGAGGGTTTATGGGGGCCCCAAAACCTTCAGGGGGCTTATGGAAGCCCCACAACCTTCAGAGGGCTTATGGGGGCCCCACAACCTTCAGGAGGCTTATGGAGGCCCCACAACCTTCAGAGGGCTTATGGGGGGCCACACAACCTTCAGGGGGCTTATGGGTGCCCCACAACCTTCCGAGCGTTTATGGGGCCCCCACAACCTTCAGAGGGTTTATGGGGGCCCCAAAACCTTCAGGGGGCTTATGGGGCCCCACAAGCTTCAGGGGGCTTATGGGGGCCCCACGACATTTAGGGGGGCTTATGGGGGCCCCACAACCTACAGGGGCCTTATGGGAGCTCCACAAACTACAGGGGCCTTACGGGGGCCCCACAAACTACAGGGGCCTTATGGGGGCCCCACAAACTACATGGGCCTTATGGGGGCCCCACAAACTACAGGGTCCTTATGGGGGCCCCATAAACTACATGGGCCTTATGGGGGCCCCACAAGCTACAGGGGCCTTATGGGTTCCCCACAATATACAGGGGCCAGTTGCACTGGGCCACTTCCCAGTCCTATGGGGCCCCCATAAGGCCCCTGTATATTGTGGGGCCCCTATAAGTCCCCTGTATATAGTGGGGCCCCCATAAGGCCCCTGTAGTTTTTGGGGGCCTCATAACATTCAGGGGCCTTGAACGGGGCCCCCACAACCTACAGGCCTGCGGCCTCTTCTCTCTACCATTATAATGAAGCAAGGGGGCGGTACCTGCCGACGGCGGCGGGCCCCCCCTTGCTTCACATTCTGGCCGGGCCCGGTACGGGAGTACTGGTTGTACCCCCCTATCGGCAGCCCTGAATGCACGAATGTAGGAATTATTATAGCAGCTATACATTTGAATCACCCTGTAGTTGCTGCCAATTTTTTTTCTGTAAATATTCACAAAAATCCTCTTTATCTGAAAAGTAAAGAAAATAGAAAATACCAAGGTGTTATGAGGTATGGGACACAGCTGCAGTAAATCTCATTTAATACACCTTAACCTTCAATACCAATATTTAAAGTATATATAATATATTTTGACTTAAAAGTACATATCCACACTTACAAGAAACTTGTTGGTTTTGTGGTGAACACTGTTTATCTTCTATGTATGTTGATCTGTGAGAAACTGGGAATGTAAGGTGGCCCTGAAAAATCTCAAAGTATATCAAAGCAAAGAGGTGGGGTCAGAAGACCATTAGCCATAGCCACATTGGGTTAATCCAAAAATACAATTTGTTAAAGATAGTAGACCCCAGGGCCAAAAAAAAATCTGTTGGGTTCTTTTATCATTTTTAATTTATTTAAAATAACAATAGTTAATCTGTGTGTAATTTATCCCAAGTGCCATAACAGAATGTCCATCATAAGCACTTAAATATATAAAGCAGATGGACAATTGTGACTCACAATACATATACTAATCATGTACATTATGTCTGGCCATTGTATCAAATCTACCCCCACTACAGTTTGGGCCACATGTATGAAATGGTTTTGGTCTAAAACTCACTTTTTTCCCGATAGAAATCTATGGGGAAAAAAGTGAGTTTTAGACCAAAACCGTTTCATACATGTGGCCCTTTGTCTATCAAAAGTGCATGTATATAAAGCAGATATAGCAGAGCTAAACTTGTCACTACAGGTGGTGCATTATAATATCTCCATTCTGATGGACAGTACAGAACATCTACTAAGGCACCACATCTATACTATGTCTAGTAGACAATTTACAACATAATCTCTGAAGTGTAAGTAATAAACTACCTATCACACCATACCATTTGGCATGTAGCTCTGGATGTAGTCACATTAAACCCTTTGAGTGGAAGTTTCTGAGCTAAATGCATTCAAATAGTTACAGATACCATACACTGTCAATCTGCAACTGGGCATGCTTAAATCCCTAATACTGAACCTTTAAGGGGTTGTCTCACTATGCTGTTTCACACAGTCACAGACAGCTTCAGATTCATGCTTTCTCTCTTTGTGGTTAGGTTGTGGGTGGTTCCATAGCAGTGATTAGCATATTAGCTCTGTATTCCCAGATCTTCTTATTGCACTGACATGACCGCAGGAGATATAATCTATATCTCAGAAGGCTTGAGAGCGCAGATTAAACAATCAAAACTAATCTCCTTTGTTTGTTAGCGATAATGTCAATCCCTGCTTCCAGATGAGATGAAGTGCAGAGAGAGAAAGGCAGACCTGGACCCATAACCAGAGATACCTGTGTGCACTCAGAGCAGATAAAATCTTTGTTTTCTCCTAATTAGAGTACAATCAAAAGAAAGAAAGTACTAATAAAAAGTCTTCAGTTACCTGTCTCTACATATTGAAAGCTAATCTTTTTAGTAAGACAACCTCTTTCAGAAAATAACAAGAAAGTTTTAGTTGCCAGTTTTCCGGCAAAATTTGCGCCTGATTTATGTCGGTGCTGGGGCGCGCTCATACATGTGGTGTTAAGTCCGCCGCGCCTCCCCAGTGTTTGGGGCGCAGTGCGAGACTTAGGCGCAGTGCGGTACTGCGTCTAAGATTCGTCGCCCGACGTAGTGCGCTCATACATGCTGTGTAAAGTCCGCCACGCCTCGCCAGTGTGTGGACGCAGTGCGGGGACTTAGGTGCAGGACGGGACTGCGCCTAATATTCGCCATCCGAGGAGGTGCGCTCATACATGCGGGGAAAAGTTCACCGCGCCTCGCCAGTGTGTGGGGCGCAGTGTGGGACTTAGGCGCAGAAGGGACTGCGCCTAACATGTATTCCGATTCGAGACAGGCTGGAAATCAGCGAGAAATCATTAAAGATGTCTGTGCGGAGTAAAAATCAAAAAATCGCCTTTATTAGGTGTGAAACATTCTCTGAAAAAGAGCTGAAACCTACTAAAAAAATACATAAATAAAATCACTTTCCAAAAATCAAGAACGGCGCTACATCGGGAATTTGGATATTGGAAATTGTCGGGAAATACAGTAATTCAAATTCTGTAAGCTATTCTCATTGGTCGGCAGAAACCAACCAATCAGAATATGAGCATTATAACCTATGGAGAAATATTGACCAATCAAAATCAAAGGCGGGACAGTTCAAAATACAGTAAAAATGCAGAAAAGAGCTAATTCGTTGAACTAGCGGGGGCTTGGCTATCTCGGCCAATCAGAGAGCGAGTTACTTGTCCCATTGTAGTCTATGGAGAGATGGGGGCAATGAAATCTCGGCTCTCAGCGCCGTGCGGAATGGAGTATGATTAAAAAAATCATTTTTATTAGGTGTAGAATATTCTCTGAAAAAGCTGAAACCTTCTATAAACATACATCAATATAATCCCTAACAACATGTTTGTCGCCGAGACCGGCGCTACATCAGGAATTGGGATATAGAGAATTGCCGGGAAATACGGTAATTCAAATTGTTTGAGCTTTTCTCATTGGTTGGCAGAAACCAGCCAATCAGAATAGGAGCGACAGTAAACCATAATAAGCTACGGAGAAGTATGGTCCAATCAAATGAAAAGGCGGACAGTTCAAAATACAGTAAAAAAAGGCAGAAAAGAGCTGATTGGTTGAGCCCAGGCGGCAGATATGAATCCACCAATCATATGTAGTGCATCTATTTTGAATGGAGAAAGAAGGGCGCGATAGAAGGGCGCCCTAAAAGTTATTACTGTCTATGGGAAATATTCTAGTACTGTGATTGGTTGGGGAGAAGAGGGGCTCGTCCAGCTTAGCCAATCAGCGGCTGAGCTACCTTCTCATAGAGTTCCATGGGGAAAAGAAATGCAGAGCGAGCTCTGTTTGTGATTGGCTAATTTAAAAGAGGCGCAGTTATGTGGACCAATGGGAGAGCGAGCGACGCTCTTATGGGTTTTCTAAAGCAATCTATAATAAAACTGTACATGCCCGAAATAAAATGATAAGACTCCCGAAGTAGTACCGATCTGTATATAAAATGAACAATAATATGGGGGTGACGAAAAAAAAATTATTCCATAAATTCATTCTTATTTCTTTATTTTCATTACACCCATACTATTGATCCTTGGCTAACGAAAATAAAGAAATAAAAAAGAATTTATTGAATTAATATTTTTTTTCATTACCCCCATATTATTGTTCATTTTAGATACAGATCGGTACAACTTTGGGAGTATTCTCATGTGATTTCGGCCATGTACAGTTTTATTATAGATTGCATTAGAAAACCCATAAGAGCGTCGCTTGCTCTCCCATTGGTCCAAATAACCGCGCCTCTTTTAAATTAGCCAATCACAAACAGAGCTCGCTCTGCATTTCTTTTCCCCATTGAGACCCTCTTCTCCCCAACCAATCACAGTGCTAGAATATTTCCTATAGACAGTAATAACTTTTAGGGCCTTTTTTACTGTATTTTGAACTGTCCGCCTTTTCATTTGATTGGTCCATACTTCTCCATAGATTATAATGGTTCACTGTCGCTCCTGATTGGTTGGTTTCTGCCGACCAATAAAAAGAGCTTAAACAGTTTGAATTACTGTATTTCCCGGCAATTCTCTATATCCCAATTCCTTATGTAGCGCTGGTCTCGGCGACAAACGCGTTGTTCGGCATTTGAATGATTTATGTTTATAGAAGGTTTCAGCTCTTTTTCAGATAATATTTGACACCTAATAAAAATGATCTATTTAATCAAACTCCATGCCACACGGCGCTGAGAGCCGAGATTTCATTGCCCCCATCTCTCCATAGACTACAATGGGACAAGTAGCTCGCGCTCTGATTGGCCGAGATAGCCAAGCCCCTGCTAGTTCAACCAATCAGCTCTTTTCTGCATTTTTACTGTATTTTGAACTGTCCCGCCTTTGATTTTGATTGGTCAATATTTCTCCATAGGTCATAATGGGTCCCAGTCGCTCCTATTCTGATTGGCCAGGATTGCCAAGACCCCGCTAGCTCAACCAATCAGCTCTTTTCTCCCTTTTTACTGTATTTTGAACTGTCCCGCCTTTGAATTTGATTGGTCAATACTTCTCCATAGGTTTTAATAGGTCACTGTCGCTCCTATTCTGATTGGCTGGTTTCTGCCAACCAATGAGAAGAGCTTACAGAATTTGAATTACTGTATTTCCCGGCAATTTCCAATATCCTAATTCCTGATGTAGCGCCGTTCTAGATTTTTGGAAAGTGATTTTTTTAAAACTTTTTTTTAGGAAGGTTTGAGCTCTTTTTCTGATAATGTTTTACACCTAATAAAGGCGATTTTTTTGGAATCATACTCCATGCGGCGCTGAAGCCGAGATTTCTGTTGTGATCTTCTATATGTTTCCTCTCATATTCCATTCTCGCTTCACCTCGCCTCCGCCGGATCATTTAGACCAGAATCAACTAGGTCTGCCTGTCGGAGCTGGCGAGCGCTGCAATGCGCCGCACTTTGCCGAGCCGCGATCGTACATGCCTCGGAGTTTTCAATCGCGCCGCGTCCGCCCCAGAACGCCCACACCGCGCCCATTGCACACCCCTTCATGCGAGGTGCATCTGAAAGTTGCGAACGCTGCGCCTAACATCGCATCCCTGCGTCAAAGAATCATAAATGTGTCTACTTCTTTGAATGTGGTGAAACACACCCCAAGAATGCCCCAAATCTTTGGCACATTAAAAGTGTCTTTGGTTCCATACACTGGCACTAATCACGCCAAAATTTGGAGTAGACATGTTGGTACATTCCTTTTGGCTCAAAATACACCAGAAAACTGCCGCAGCCCCGTTTATACATGTCACTCTATGTGGTGGTGGGTTGTGGTTGTGTTCTGGCGGTTTAATCAGATCCTTATTTAGTAGCATTGTTGGTAATGTTGGTCTAAGTATAGTGGGATTTGTTTGGTAGCAGTATGATGGTGCTATATATGGTGATATGTATGGTAACTGCATGACTTTTTATTAAGAGGTACTGGTAAATGTTTGTGTGTGGAGGGGGGTAAGGAATTCAAACATTTGGTATAAGGCCCATGCATGTCTAGCTATCCCCCTGGAATAATATTTTCCTTTTTGCTTTTTATCTCATTGATTGCAACATACAGAGTAGTCCCTACAACACAGGGTCACTGTTTAGTCTTTTTAATCTGCTGCACTGACTCCTTTTATTTATATGATAACAGTATAATCTCCGTCTCTCCTTGTTTTACAAGTCACTGGAGATAGTTTGTTGCTTATTTATGCATTTTCTAAAACGTACAAGAAACATTGAATACTAATTAAGAGATGAGTTCCAACTGATATGGTTATATTGATTCTTTAGCTGTTTCTTTGCAGCCGTGCATGGCCGTGTCCTCTTACAATTTTCTGTGAACACTTAAGGAATGTATGAGAATATTTAAGTCAATCTTAAGCATGTGTCTTATACATGTAGTGAAGGAAGCCAAGTACACAGACAATTAAATGACTTTAAAGATGTAGCCTGTAGTCATTCAAGGCATTATAGGTAACATTGATTGCAGAACACCATTGCAACTGTCCTTCTACTTTGTAATTCTCACTTTAAGTGTTATTTTGTGACACAAGCACCTTACAGACAATTAAGAGCATCAATAGCAATCTACCAGAAAAAAGAAATAGCTTGCCTGCTGTTGCAGCCACTCCAGGTGGTAAGAGAAACCAACTGGAAGGTATTATTTTATTCCACAGGAAGTTTTCTTCCTATTCTGTTGCTGTATATGTTGGTAGCAGTTCACAGCAGGAAATATTTTGCTGTGTCTGCTGTAATGCCCCATGTGATGCTAATATCAAAACATGACTGACAACAATTGCTTCTTTTTTATGTTTTTTTAGATATGCTTTTTTGTGCTTGCTTGTAGTATTCTTCAGAGAAATTAGATTATTTATACTAAAATAGTATATACTATTCCACAATAAATCACCTTCTGTATATGATCACAGTAGAAAATAAGATCAGCGGGTGCTTTGAATGCTCTGCATGCATGTTACTTAAAAAAAAAACACAAGATGAACATTTGCCTTTAGGCCAGTACATTTTAGATTTAATGTTATGGATTTGCATGATTGTTAGAATGGTGAGAGTAAATCATTTGATGTACAAAGGGATTTCAAATACAAACAGGCAGGACTGGGAGAAGGTATACTGGTGCCCTAGGCAAATAAGGCGTGTAGCACCCCCCCCCCCAATGAGAGATTCAGCCCACTTATGCCTGGGATAAAGTAGCGCCCTATACAGTTCCCTACATACACCTACCCATCGTCTCGACCCTGCAACCAGGAATTTAGGAACAACATTTTATTTTCATTAATAAAATAAAACCCCATTTAACAACATTTTTGTGTGTAGACTGCTGAAACTGCAATATACATTAGTCCAGAAAAGTAGAAGTCTTTCAAGTGCATGTTGACCCGCTGCACAGCGTCACTAACTTCCATATACAAATTGATTGAGGAGATAGTCTAGCGGTGCTAAATCTGGGTCATCTAGAGGATGAAATGAGACATACCCCCAGAGCTCTTGTAACATTTTCATTGTTAAAGCAGCAGGGTGAGAGTGAGCATTGTCTTCATTAGTTGAGTTTCTGGGTTCATGTGGTTCATTTTTAACTCTTTCCAGATTCTCCAGATTCTCCAAACCTAGACTCATCCCTAAACTAATTACAAGTTGTTAATTAGTCTGAGATGAAATGACACTTTAATTTGTCAAAAAATGAATAATGACTTGCTGGACAACACAATTGTGTACCTCTTGCTATGACATGTTGACTACAATAGATAAGAACTGGGGAAAAGAGCAGTTAGTACTGCTAACGAAAAGTTCAAACATGCATGTGTTTGTCTAGTGAGTCATGTCTATCTTGCATTCTGTATAAGAACAGAGCATAACAATTTTCTCATCTGCCTACTTAAACTACATTAGAAATTTTATTTTTTACATTACTTATTTTTAACAAAGGAATTACCACCTTAAACATGTTTTTTTTTTTCAGTTTAGAAAAGTGAAATCCTTGAAACGTTATATAGTCAAGCACATTACAGTTCTATGTTCTGCAGTACTTAAGTAGAAAGGACACTTTTCTCTACCACCAATTTTGAAAATTGTTTGGCTTTGTACTTTCCTAGGTTTAGGAAATTTTGCAAAGAGTTTTCATTACTAATTACTAGTTAATTAGCGTTTCAGTTCTAGAACAATAAACACAGGAGACAGGAACTAAGGGAGACATATATGAAAGAAGGTGCTTCAAAGTGAATTTTCGAGTCTCATTTCCAGTGTATAATGCGCCTATCTATGAAAGTGTTTTTTGTATGCTCATGAATAGTGTCTAATGTTCATCGCGCCTCGCCTGTGTGTTTGGTGCATTATGGAACTTAGGCATATTGGTAATGCGCCAAACATGTATAAAGACTATAGATGGGCTGGATATAAGAAAAAAGTCATTAGAATAGCATGTCAGTGATTAGAAACTACGGTACTGATCCCGCTTGGTGAACCACAGTTTCCAGCCAGACCTGTAGTGTGCTTGCTCTTGCTGTATGTAGAATAAAGGGTGGAAACAGGAAAAATAAATTTCAAGTTTAATGTAGTGAAAATTAAAAATTTTAAAATCTGAACAACAACATCATTGGGTTATTTAATGTAAAATTAGTTTTATATTCTTCTAAATTAAATACATTTTATAGGAGATATTTTTATATTTTTGGGATATTACATATTTTTATATTTTTTATGATTACTTTTTTATTTAATGTAAATAATTTAATTTTATATAGTTTGATAATAATCAGAAATCACTTTTTATTATTGCACTGGTGTAAATTGAGAAATATTGGACATTTTTTGCCCTAACAGCAAATCTAGCTCCACTTTAAAATAACTCTGCGTGTTCGAGCAATAATGTGCCTGGTCTTGCCAACCTACATTCATATATGTGGCTAATCTTACGAATGTGGTGCGACACCCCCAGAATGCCTCCTCATGTTAGGCACATTAAAAAGTGTTGAGTCTTGCAAACAATGTGCCTAACACATTTGTTTGGCGCATTATACATCACAACTCACTCACGTTTGGAACATTTAACACCAGAAATGTGTGAAAACCCCTTTCATACATGTCTCCTCCCGAAAAGATAGGAAGACATATATGAAAGGGGTTTTGCACATTTCTGGCGTTAAATGTGGCAAACGTGAGCAGGTTGTTATGTATAATGCGCCAAATAAATGTGTTAAGCACATTGTTCACAAGACTAGACACTTTAGGTGTGGTTCACCAAGAAAGATCCGTACCATAGTTTCTATTCACTGACATGCTATTCTAATGACTTTTCTTTTCAAGGCCTATCTATAGCCTTTATACATGTTTGGGGCATTACTAACGCACCCAAGTTCCATAATGCGCCAAACACACAGACGAGGCGCGATGAACTTTAGACACCATTTATAATCACACGAAAAAAACTTTCAGATATTCAGGCCCATTATACACTGAAAATGAGATGTGATAACTCACTCCGGAGGGCCTTCTGTCAGACATGGCTCCCCGAACGCCCGGGGAGAGAAGGATAGGGCATGTTAAATTTTACCATCTGATCCTTTTGTTTCCGTTATAGATAGGTCACTGTCAGAGATGTCTGACAGTGGCCTTTTTCTTCTCTCTCAGTTGAAAATATTCATGATGTGTATGGGAGAGATGGAAGGGATAGTTGTCAAGAAAATGAGTGGTTGTCTGACAGATATTGAAGGTGCATGAGCACCTTTAGACCAGCTTCTAACAACTGTATATTTCTAATTTTGACATTTTCCGCTCACCTAAAATCAGAACATTTCTGGAGAAAAGACCATTCTTATTTTTAATCAGATTGGAATAACTACAGATACATTAATCTGGCATTGGGGCTAGCTCATCCTTGACTGATTAGCAATGGTTGTCTACCCAAAAGCTAACAGATCTCATTTCTTACATTAAATGGAACAGAAGGCTATCAGAATGACATTATTATTTCCATCTCCTTTCTGATGGGGAAGTAGTGAAAGTTTAATTAGGTAATTCAGACCACAGTCATCTTTTATAATCCAAATTTTTGTAAATGGTGAAATATTGGAAAATTTTAAATCAGCAGGAGTTCAATTTAATAAATTGCACATATCTACGATGCTGCCAACTAACAATTAGACTGGCACAGTTGTTTAGTGTAGTCATTTGAGCATGAACGCAAGGGGAATGTTATTACCTATAATTGTCTTAATAATTAAAGCAAGATACTAATACACATCTTATTATTCTTATCTGCTTTTATTTTCTGATTGTAGATATTTTGTGCTACTTTAAATACATCATTATGGGATCAGCCATATTGCCTGAATTGCTTTTAATCCCTTAATGACTGCTCATTGTAGTTATCAGAGATCATATAGAGATCAGATGTAGTCTCCGATTACCATCGTTTAACTGTTTAATTGCTGCCCCTGTGACCGTGACATAATCAAATGGGATTCTCATTCTCCATTGGGTCACCGAAACTCTTAGTGGCACAATGAAGCCTCAGGAATATCTAAATAGTCAGCCCTGGGGACCTAGAGTAGCCCCAGGGCTGTGTGAATAAAAACCCTTCCCTGACTGTGGTGCCATCTTAACAGTATTATGGGCCCCCGGGAAGAGCTGTGCACTAGGCCCCCCAGTCAACACAACCATTCACAGGACCACTTCATGTGGTCAGTCACCCATCCTGTGACTAGACCACAACTCATAGGCGTTTATGTGTGGCTTGGCCTTGGGGCACAGAAAGGTTGACTGACCACATGAAGTGGTTATGATATGTGGTCAGCCATCCTGACCAGTGTCACTGTCCCCCAACCTTTCTCTCCTTGCTTCTGAAGTACTTTTCGAGCGGGAGCACTGCAATGCCACTGACAGCACACTCATCTCTCACTGGTGGCTGCAGCAGTTAGAGCAATCAAACAGAAGGTGGTTCAGAGCAGATATGAACTGGGGATGTGCTATGGCCAGGGGCAGATTTACCTCTTATGCTGCCCTAGGCACTGGGGTCACATACACACAACTTTATAAAAGTAGGCCGTGTGCATGCTTTGCAGTCAGATTGTGGTAATACTGAAGTATTTTTTCAAAACCACTACAAAAGACTGTAACAATAGCTGCAATTTGACTGTGACATGTGAACCCAGCTTTAAAGTTTTCCGTATCCCTGAGACCAGGGATACCACTGTCACCTTCAGCGCTGGATCAGTAGTAAGTGCAAAGTTGAGTGTTTTTTTATTTTGTTTCTATTTCATGTATTTGGGGCAAATTTTGAAATTCAGTTTTTATTGAAAACCCCTTGAAGTAGCACATTTTTATTATGCAGGGTCAAGTATATGTTTATGTCATATTCTGTGTGATATTGTGTATATTTATAATACATAGTTGAAACCAGAAGTTTACATACACTACATAAAAAAACACATATGCATGTTTTTCAGAAAAAAACCTTACCCGTTTTAGGTCAATTAGGATTACCAAGAAAATTTATATTTGCCAAAAAACAGAAAAAATTAGAGGGAGATAATTGTTTAAGACATTTTTATTACTTTCTGCAAAATCAAAAGTTCACATACACTAGGATTACTATGTCTTTAAATAATTTAGGACAGCCCATATGATGATGTCATGTCTTTGGAAGTTTCTGATTTATTGGCAACATCTGAGTTAATTACATCTGTGGATGTATTTTAAAACACACCAGAAAAACATTGCTTCTGTGTGTAACATCATGGGAAAGTCTTAAGAAATCCGCCAAGATGTCAGAAATAGTGTTGAGTGATAAAATCGCCCAAAGTTTAAATCGGGCAGAATTTCACTAAAATCTAGGTTCTGCGATGAACAGATTATTTTTCTTAAAATCTGATCAATAATCTGAATAGCGGATTCAGATTGTGCTATTTTCGGCGCTTCCTGTAATTTTGGCGGTCAGCCAATCAGCGCAGAGCACAAGGTGGGGTGAAGAACATCCCCAGTGGGCTGTGTAGGGATCTCATTGGCTGCTGAAATCACATGACCTCGTTTAATGTTTGTGAATGCACTTCCTGCTCGCCACCATTAGCTTCTATACAGCGTACAAAACGGATCAGTGTCTCTCTGAACAGCTTTTTTAAAAACTATTACAGATTGTTTCCCAGCGATTTTACAGCTGAAAAGCATCTGAGATAGATTAGTTAGCTTAGTGTACAAGAAGATTACAGAATTCTAGTTAGTATTAGTTAGAGTACAGCACAGCTGCAGGGAGTGGAGGGGATCTCCTCTTATTTGAGGGGGAAAAGATCCTGCATCAGAGCTATTTCTCCTCTCAAGCCACTGTGATATAGCTCCAAATTTTAATCCTGCCAGCAGCCATCATCCACACCAGCTTCAGTTCAGTGTATCAGTTTCTTTGGGGTGCACGTCTGCATTTCTAACTCATATTTGTCCTGGTTGTCAGTTCTCATAAAAGACGGCAGTTCTTAGAAAATCTGTAGGAAATAGTCAATTGTTAGTCCTACTCGGTGGTTGTACATCTTCATCTTCAGAGAGTGAAGGAACGACACTGTTGAGTTGGTGTTACGGTTCTTCCACAAGACTGCATTTCACAGCTATTCGATAGAAACAATTCTGTTTTTTAATCCTAGTTGGCAGTTGGAAATTAGAGAACACCTGTGATTTGGTGGCTTTGCAGTACAGTAAAATACTGATTCAAAGACTACTTTCTTCTGGCACTTTGTGATCTGTTCGTCATGCAGGTTTTTGGGTCATGCTGCAGTACAGGATAGGGAAAGTTAATGTGCAGTTCAACTGAAATAGGGGTTCAAAGACTACTTTCTCCCAGAACTTTTTAATCTGTGGGTCATGCAGGTTTTGGGGTCATGCTGCGGTACCGGAATGGGAAAGTCAATGTCCAGTTCAACTAATATCGTGGTTCAAAGACTACTTTCTTCCAGCACTTTGTGATCTGTGGGTCATGCAGGTTTAGGGGTCATGCTGCAGTACAGGACAGAGAAAGTTAATGTCCAGTTCAACTAAAATAGTGGTTCAAAGACTACTTTCTTCCGGCACTTTTTAGTTTGTGGGTCATGCAGATTTTGGGGTCATGCTGCGGTACAGGACAGGGATAGGTAATGTCCTGTTCACTAATATAGTGATTCAAAGACTACTTTCTTCTGGCATTTATGATCTGTGGGTCATGCAGGTTTTTGGGTAACGCTGCGGTACAGGACAGGGATAGTAAACTAAAATGGTGTCAAATAAACGGTGGTTCAAAGACTACTTTCTTATGGCACTTTTTAATCTGAGGGTCCATAAGGGCATCTGTGTGGGTTTTGGGGTCATGCTGCATTAAAGGACATGGATAGTCAATGTCCAGTTCACTAAAATAGTGGTTTAAATATTACTTTCTTCTGGTACTTTTTAATCTAAAGGGTTCATAAGGGCATCTGTGTGGGTTTTGGGGTTATGCTGCGTTAAAGGACAGGTATAGTCAATGTCCAGTTCAACTAAAATGGTGGTTTAAATACTTGTTTCTTCCGGCACTTTTTATTTTGAGAGTCTATAAGGGCATCTGTGCAGGTTTTGGGGTCATGCCGCTGAAAAAAACAGGGATAGTCAATGTCCTGTTTACTAAAATAATGGTTCTGAGGGTCTATCAAGGGCATCTTTGCTGGTTTTGGGGTCATGTCGCTGTTAAAGAAACCAATAGTGAAGGTCTTATTGAAAAAAGCTTATTCCCACGCTTCAAGACCATCAAAATGAACAGCTGTTATTGGGTGGCCACCCTTCTTGATCCCTGTTCCAAATCAAAAGCGAGCAATTTCCTTCCACCCACATAAATTGACTGTAGAATTCAGTAATTTAAGGCAGACCTCATTGACCAACTGGAAAAATCTGCTGCATCTTCTTCACGTTCTACTGTCACGGTGGAACAACGTCAGCAATGTGCCAGCAGTAAAATGGCAAATAGACGTAGCAGTAGCAGCAGCAGCAGCATTGGAAAAAATGTTTTTTAAAATAGTCAATTTCTTATTGCGAATTCTGAGGGTTCATAAGGGAATTTTTGCTGGTTATGGGGGTCAGACTACTTTAAAATGGATGCCAGGAGTGCCAATAGGGCAGCATTCCTGTCAGGGGCCCTAATCGAAAAGGGGCCCGGTGATTTGTTAAAAATAGGAAGTAGTAATGGGTGGGCGCCCCATTTGATTTAGCTGCATGTGGCCATAAAACAGTTAATAGATGACTGACGGCAGTGGGGCTCTCACCACTCCCACTGTAACTAGGGCCCTGCCAACTGAACCTCCGCGTGCCCCATTGAGATGTTCTTGCTGCCACCAACACCACATATATGACAAGTTGTTGGTCCCTGGTGCAAAAAGTGATAGGGGACTCCTACCAGTTCCCATGTGCCATTTCCAATACCAGTGTCTTGTTATGTGTCAAGGGGCCCTGTAGAAGCTGCTACCGCTTTACCTGCTCTGGTTATGCCGTGCTAATCTTTTCGGCTAACCATTGAAAAGAATGAATTATTTTAGCCTGTGAATTTTTTTCTGTAACTCTTGTAGCCTAATTGTCTTGCCTAAGATGTAGCATGTATCCAGTTTACTGTCGTTAATTCCAGCTTCACCTCACCTGTTTGGGTGTAAAAATGAAGCTGGTGTTCCTCTCCCATAGACTTTAATGGGAATCGAAGATTAATCGAGATAGAGGATTGACAATAGAGGAGATGATTCAACATAATCTGAAATCTACTCGATGTAGATTATTGGCCGAATCACTCTACTAGTCAGGAGGAGAACTGTGGACTTCATCCTTGGGTACAATTTCCAGATACCTGAAGGTGCCTCGTTCATCTGTACAAACAATTATATGCAAGTACAACAAGATGGGAATGTCCAGCCATCATACCGCTCTGGAAGGAGACGGGTTCTATGTCTCAGAGATGAATTTGCTTTTGTCTGACATGTGCATAATAACCCAAGAACATAAGCAAAAGACCTTGTGAAGATGCTGGTGGAAGCTGGTAAGATTGCGTCATTATCCACAGTAAAACGAGTACTGTATCAACATGGGCTGAAAGACCACTATGTCTGAAAGAAGTCATTACTCCAATAGAAACATATAAAGGCCAGATTAATGTTTGCAAAAACACACAGGAACAAAGACCTACATTTTTGAAGACTTGTCCTGTGGTCTGACGAAACATAATGACCATTGTTACGTTTGGAGGAAAAAGGGAGAAGCTTGGAAGCCTGGAGACATCATTCCAACTGTGAAACACAGGGGTGGCAGCATCATGTAGTGAGGTTGTTTTGTTGCAGGAGGGACTGGTGCAACTCACAAAATAGATGGCAGCATGAGGAAAGATTATGTAGCAACACTGAAGCAACATTTCAAGACATCAGCCAGGAACTTAAAGGGGTTTTGCCAGGATGTGCCTTATCTGCTAAGAAGCAAATATAAACAACGCAATGCTGAGCTGAGAGAGAGAGACAAAGCCAGAGTACAGAGCCATGCATAAGAGATTGTGTGAAATGTTCACTCAAATAATCAAACTACAACTAGTGGATTCTGTATACAAACGACAAAGCTTTCTCCACAGGCTCTTGAAAGCTCCTTCAGCCTCTTGAAAGCTCCTTCATGTTTCCTGTCATCAGATAAAGCAGGGATCTACTCAGATAATCACACTACAACTAGTGGATTCTGTATACAAAACCCAACATATTTCTACCCGGTGCCTTGAAAGTACTGGCGGATCTAACAGGGTAGCAAACGTAGCAATTGCTACGGGGCCCTCCTCCTTATGGGGGCCCCATAGCACCTGCAACTTTGCTAGCTGGTAGTTCCGTTCCTGGACCCTGCCTGCAATGACTGTAACTACAGTTCACTGCCGGCGGGCCCTGTGAGACGAGGCTGCCTGTCATCATTCACTGTGAGTCCGGGCAGAGCAGGGGGGAGCAGGAGCAGCAGTCCCCAGCAAGAGGCAGCTTCGCTTCTGCTCGGCTCCTCCTCCTCCCACTGTAAAGACACTGAAGAAGTCAGGACACACCAGGAGGAGGGGGGGGGGGGAGAGTCACACACTGGCAGGCAGCCTGCCATGAGTTTCAGAGACTGTACTGTTCTTACAGCTCTCTGTCCCAGGTACAGAGGAAGTGAGGGAGCTGCACATTTCCAGGCAGCCAGCAATACACAGCCAAAGCACAGACTCCCGCTGCCTCCACCTATTGTGCTGCTACAGACTGCCCGGTAACCAGGTGAAGGGGTTAATGTGGGGGAGGAGGGAGGAGTGTGGGTGAGGATTATAATTTTGCTTTATAAACTCCAGAAGGGAGGGGGGATGTACTGGGGGCAGCTTCTGTGCACATGCCTGCATTCAGAACCTCTGACACAAAGCTGAAAATGGGAACCTAAGGATCCATTTTACAATGGTCGCCCACGGCTGCCGTCCGTCTGACCTTATTGATTACAATAGGTTTCTGGATTTCTGCTGTGGCGTCCTTCGTTTAGACAGAAAATTTAGCACAGCTTGCTGCGCTATTTTTTTTATGTTATTTTCAATGGGTCATGCACTGGAGATTCCTAACAGAACCTGCGATGTATATATGAACCACTACCCCGGTAATGCCGCTCTTGGGCCCGCCGGCAGTGAACCTAACAGTTCACTGTGGCGGATGCAGAGCTACGGGGCCCGGCGCATGCTGCCTCTGAACACCCGGACCCTCCGTCCCGAGCGTTCAGAGGCAGCTCTGCCCGAAGATAGCAGAGCGGAGCACCGCCGCTCTGCTACTTCCCCTGCTGGCGCTCTGTGATCACGTGGGTGGCATGGTGACGTCACATCATCACGCCGCTCGAGCAGAGAGGCTGCAGCGCGGCGCATTGGGGGAGCGTGGACCGAGGTAATTGATTTCTTATTTTACCTGCCCTGCCTGCCTATCTAAAGCCCCCCCCCCATGTCTGCCTATATAAAGTCCCTCTAAGCCGCCTAGATAGCTCCTATAGCCCCCCTCAAGCTTGCCTAGCTATATAGCCCCCCTGAATCCTGTCTTTCTACCTATATGTGGCCCCTTTAGCTACCTAAACCCTACCTATATGGCCCCTATAGCCCACCTAACACCTAACTACCGGGGTAGCAGGGGTAGCAGTTGCTCCGGGGCCCGTGCGCTTAAGGGGGCCCGCGTCCAGGGGCAGCTGCTACTGCGTCCGCTACCCCGGTAATGCCACTCCTGGGCCCGCCGGCAGTGAACTTACCAGTTCACTGCGGCGGGCGGGGAGCTGAGGGGCTCGGCGCATACTGCCTCTGAATGCCCGGGCCCTCCAGTCCGAGCTTTCAGAGGCAGCGCTGCCTGGAGGTAGCAGAACAGAGTGCCGATCTCTCCGCTCTGCTACTTCCGCTGCTGGCCCTCTGTGATCACGTGGGCGCACGCGGTGACGTCACATCACCGTGCCGCCCGCGCTGAGCACAGAGGCTGCAGAGAGGCTGCAGCGTGGCGCATCGGGGGAGCGTGGACCGAGGTAAGTAAACTATTTATCATTTTACTTGCCCCTAAGCCTGCCTGTATAAGTCTGCCTGTATAAAGCCCCCCCTAAGCCTGCCTGTATAAGCCCCCCCTAAGCCTGCCTGTATAAGCCTGCCTGTATAAGCCTGCCTGTATAAAGCGCCCCAAGCCTGCCTGTATAAGCCTGACTGTATAAAGTCCCCGCCCTAAGCCTGCCTGTATAAGCCTGCCTGTATAAAGCCCCCCCTAAGCCTGCCTGTATAAAGCCCCCCCTAAGCCTGCCTGTATAAGCCTGCCTGTATAAACCCCCCCTAAGCCTGCCTGTATAAGCTTGCCTGTATAAAGCTCCCCCCTAAGCCTGCCTGTATAAAGCCCCCTAAGCCTACCTGTATAAGCCTGCCTGTATAAAGCCCCCCCAAGCCTGCCTGAATAAGCCTGCCTGTATACCCCCTGTATAAGCCCCCCTAAGCCTGCCTGTATGAAGCCCCCCCCAAGCCTGCCTGTATAAAGCCCCCCTAAGCCTGCCTGTATAAGCCTGCCTGTATAAAGCCCCCCCTAAGCCTGCCTGTATAAGCCTGCCTGTATAAACCCCCCTAAGCCTGCCTGTATAAGCCTGCCTGTATAAAGCTCCCCCCTAAGCCTGCCTGTATAACCCCCTAAGCCTGCCTGTATAAAGCCTCCCCAAGCCTGCCTGTATAAGCCTGCCTGTATAAAGCCCCCCTAAGCCTGCCTGTATAAAGCCCCCCCAAGCCTGCCTGTATAAAGCCCCCCTAAGCCTGCCTGTATAAGCCTGCCTGTATAAAGCCCCCCCTAAGCCTGCCTGTATAAGCCTGCCTGTATAAACCCCCCTAAGCCTGCCTGTATAAGCCTGCCTGTATAAAGCCCCCCCTAAGCCTGCCTGTATAAAGCCCCCCTAAGCCTGCCTGTATAAAGCCCCCCCCAAGCCTGCCTGTATAAAGCCCCCCCTAAGCCTGCCTGTATAAAGCCCTCCCCAAGCCTGCCTGTATAAAGCCCCCTAAGCCTGCCTGTATACCCCCTGTATAAAGCCCCCCTGTATAAAGCCCCCTAAGCCTGCCTGTATACCCCCTAAGCCTGACTTTATACTCTCTAAGCCTGCCTGTATATACCCTAAGCCTGCCTGTATACCCCTAAGCCTGCCTGTATACCCTCTAAGCCTGCCTATATACCCTCTAAGCCTTCCTATATACCCCCTAAGCCTGCCTATATACCCCCAGCTTGCCTTTATTCCCCCAGCTTGCCTTTATACCCCCCAGCTTGCCTTTATACCCCCCAACCTGACTTTATACCCCCTAGCCTGAATAGATAGCCCCCCCCCAGCCTGCCTAGATACCTCCAGCCTGCCTGCCTAGATACCCCCAGCCTGCCTGCATAGCCCCCCAGCCTGCCTATATACCCCACAGTCTGCCTGCATAGCCCCCCAGCTTGTCTTTATACCCCCCCAGCCTGCCTATATAGCCCCCTAAAGGCTGCCTATATAGCTGTCATTCTGTCTGCCTGAATAGCCCTATAGCTACCGTAAAGCCTGTCTGCCTATACACTCACCGGCCACTTTATTAGGTACACCATGCTAGTAACGGGTTGGACCCCCTTTTGCCTTCAGAACTGCCTCAATTTTTCGTGGCATAGATTCCACAAGGTGTTGCAACGATGCTCAATTGGTACCAAGGGGCCCAAAGAGTGCCAAGAAAATATTCCCCACACCATGACACCACCACCACCAGCCTGAACCGTTGATACAAGGCAGGATGGATCCATGCTTTCATGTTGTTGACGCCAAATTCTGACCCTACCATCCGAATGTCGCAGCAGAAATCGAGACTCATCAGAGCAAGCTATGTTTTTCCAATCTTTTACTTTCCAATTTCGATGAGCTTGGGAAAATTGGAGCCTCAGTTTCATGTTCTTAGCTGAAAGGAGTGGCACCCGGTGTGGTCTTCTGCTGCTGTTGCCTATCTGCCTCAAAGTTCGCCGTACTGTGCATTCAGAGATGCTCTTCTGCCTACCTTGGTTGTAACGGGTGGCTATTTGAGTCACTGTTGCCTTTCTATCAGCTCGAACCAGTCTGCCCATTCTCCTTTGACCTCTGGCATCAACAAGGCATTTCCGCCCACAGACTGCCGCTCACTGGGTGTTTTTTTCTTTTCGGCCCATTCTCTGTAAACCCTAGAGATGGTTGTGCGTGAAAATCCCAGGAGATCAGCAGTTTCTGAAATACTCAGACCAGCCCTTCTGGCACCAACAACCATGCCACGTTCAAAGGCACTCAAATCACCTTTCTTCCCCATACTGATGCTCGGTTTGAACTGCAGGAGATTGTCTTGACCATGTCTACATGCCTAAATGCACTGAGTTGCCGCCATGTGATTGGCTGATTAGAAATTAAGTGATAACGAGCAGTTGGACAGGTGTACCTAATAAAGTGGCCGGTGAGTGTATATCCCCTATAGCCCCCTAAAGCTTGCCTACCTATATAGACCCCGAAGCCTGCCTGTCTACTTATATGGGGCCCCTTTAGCTACCTAAACCCTACCTAAATGGCCCCTATAGCCCACCTTACCCCTGTCTACCTGTATGGCTCCCTATAGCTACCTAAACCCTGCCTGCCTAAATGGACACCATATAGCCAGGGGGGCAGGTGCTGGAAAAGTCAGGATTCTAAGATATTTGTGTCTAAATCTGCAGGGACAAGTGGTCGGGAGATGTCATCATGATGGCGGTCTGGACCGGATGCAGAACAAAGGGGAAAGTCAAAGACTCGTCAGAGGAACATCACCTGTGAGTCACAAGATGTAACTACACTGTAATCACTTATATGTCTACAGAGCATGTGTATGGTGTCTACCACTATATGGTCACTGTATGGTGGTTATATACAGTCTGCAGAGCCTGTGTACACTGGTGTCTACGACTATAAGGTCACTGTATGGTGGTTATATACAGTCTGCAGAGCCTGTGTACACTAGTATATACCACTATATGGTCACCATATGGTGGTACTATTGGTCTTTATGTACTGATCAGTAATAGTGTAGAGGTATTATTCAGTCACTATGTGGTGGTAATTTGTGGTCATGTTCTGGCGGTATAATTAGGTCCTTATATTGTAGAGTTATTTGGTAATGTTGGTTTTGGTATAGTGGATTTGTTTGGTAGCAGTATGATAGTGATATGTATGGTGAGGTATTTGCCCCTTGTATTATCTACATTATCTAACAGCATGTCCTGGTACATGGTCGTGGTCAGCGGGGGGAGGGTGTTGGGCCCCATCCAAAAGTGCTTTGGGGCCCTGGCTTCTCTAGTTACGCCCCTGGTATTACTTATGACTTGCAGTTCTATAATATTGAGCAGCTCTGTGGGTCAGTATTGTATATGTGTATTACTTATGACTTGCAGTTCTATAATATTGAGCAGCACTGTGGTTCAGTATTACAGAAGTAATACACATACACAGGGCCGCCGATAGGGCAGTACAACCGGTACTGCTGTACCGGGCCCGGGTGGTCTGTGAAGCCAGGGGGGCCCGCCGCCGCTGGCAAGCTCCGCCCCCTCTGGCTTCACAGAGGCTCTCTCTTAATTGTATGCACGTCCATGCGACGCGCATACAATTAAGATGAACGGCGGAGCAGGGAGAGCTGTGCGCTCCCTGCCCTTGCCGAACCTAGCTCTGCAGGCGGCGCGGCGGAAGTGACGTAATCGCGCCGCCTGCCGAGCTTCCTGTTCTCAGCCCCAAGCCTGCTGCTTTAGGCTTGGAGCGGACGGAGACGCCGGGGGAGCGCGGCCAGGTGAGTAAGTATCTACAGGGGGCCTTGTGGGGGGGGGGGGGAACTACAGCTACAGGGGGCTCTGGGGGGGGGAAAAAACACCTACAGGGGCCCCGGGATGGGATGGGGGGGGGGGAACTACAGCTACAGGGGGCTCTGGATGGGGGGGGGAATACAGCTACAGGGGGCCCTGGATTGGGGGGGAAACTACAGCTGCAGGGGCCCGGGATGGGGGGGAAAGTACAGCTACAGGGGGCCCGGAATGGGGGGGGGGACTACAGCTAC
>JAODAL010022577.1:0-64402 GCA_025379985.1 Phyllomedusa bahiana
TCAGCTAAGGCACGTTAACAAAAAGGCCGTTTCAGGACGTTACCCACAAACAGCCACACAGGCCGTTACAACACACGGTCGTACGGCATTTCACCAACGGCCCTAGCTACGGGCCCTTACCCCCCCGGCTCCTACAGGCACGTTACCCCAAAACGGCTCAGCTACAGGCACGTTACACACACACGGCTCAGCTACAGGCACGTTACACACACACGGCTCAGCTACAGGGCGATTACACACACAAAGGGCTCAGCTACAGGCACGTTACACACACACAGGGCTCAGCTACACACACACACGGCTCAGCTACAGGCACGTTACACACACACGGCTCAGCTACAGGCACATCACACACACGGCTCAGCTACAGGCACATTACACACACACGGCTCAGTTACAGGCACAGCATAATCCTGTATACACTGAGCAGCAGCATCTGATCATGTGACTCCCTGACTCCTCCCCTCCATGTGACATCATCACAGGTCCTGGCAATACACAGCAGTCACATGACTCCTCCCCTCCATGTGACATCATCACAGGTCCTGGCAGTACACAGCAGTCACATGACTCCTCCCTCCATGTGACATCATCACAGGTCCTGGCAGTACACAGCAGTCACATGACTCCTCCCCTCCATGTGACATCATCACAGGTCCTGGCAGTACACAGCAGTCTCACGGCTCTGGTCCTGCAGGTGGAGGTCTGTGTTCTTTGTTGGATGTTCCTGTAGTCACAGCAGCCTCTCTGGGCCCCTGAGGTTGAGCTGCCGCACAGGTGTTGTGTAGCTGCTCGCAGTGTACAGCACCCGGGTGTCCTTCCTTTCTCCAGGGCTCCTATGTGGCTTCGCTATGATTTATACTCTTATCATTGCTGTTTGTCTCCTGTTGTCAGGAGCTGGGGCCCTATGAATGGCAGTCGGACCCCTGGTGACATCTTTGGGGTTTCCTACTTTCTTCTGTACCTGAAAAAGTGTAAATACTGTTTATCCCTTTCTCGCCACAGGGATTTTTGTTGACGTCGTCTTCCCACAGCCGGAACTTTTATATTTTTCCATCTCCGTAGAGAAATGAGGGCTTGTTTATTGCGGGACAAGATGCACTTTCTAATGTTGTCATTCACCGAACCATAGAAAGTGCTGGGAAACCGAGCAAAAATTCTAAGTGAGGTGAAATGTGGAAAAAACTTAGTTGCATCATGTTTGCGGAGGTTTGTTTTTATGGGGTTCACGCTTCAGTATAAGTGATGTGTTCTCTGTATTCTGCACAGCGATACAATTCCGGTGATACCAAATATGTAGGGTTTTTGTTATGTTTTACTACTTGGAAAAAAAACTTTACTGTTCAGTTTTCACTGCAGCGCTGTATTCTCTGAAATATAACTTTTTCGTTTTTTCCACCCATGGACCTGAGTAAGAGTATGTTCACACGGGATAATTTTGGTGCACATTTCTCATAGAGAACTATGGATTACGCCTCCTTTCCCCGCTTGTACAATACGATCGTATTGTACACGCGGGGATGTAAGTGACATGTCAATTATTCGTGGCGAATACGCGCCGCGAGTAATGAATATCAATGGGGCCGGTGGGAGTACGCGCGTATTAGCACAAACTCCCAAAAGACTCGATGTACTGCGGCGCGTACTATACGCGTCGCAGTACATCATGTGAACGTACCCTAAGGGCTTGGTTTTTTTTAAACTTGTTTTTATTAACATTTTAATTTGTTTGTACATATTCCCAACAGGGAAAAATTTGGGAAAGGGGAGACAACATGGGAGGGCTTTTTTCACGGGCTGAAGTGTAGTTTTTAATGGTACTGTTTTGGGATAGATGCAACTTTTTGATCACTTTTTATTACAATTTTTTGGGCCGTGAAATGACCAAACAAGCCACAGTTTTGCCATTTGGAATTTTCCTTTACAGTGTTCATAGTCCAGAATAAATGATGCTATATTTTAATAGATCGGACTTTTACTGATGCAGCAATACCAATCGTGTCACTTTTTTAGTTTAATTTTTTGGGGGGGGGGATTTGTAAAAAGGCAAAGCAGGGATATAGTTTTAGACTTTCAATATACAGTACATATATATTTCTTAAACTGTTTTTGTGCATGTAGTTCTCCTTGGGTACTTCACCTTTAAAGGGGTTGTCTCACTTCATTGATTCATCTCACCTCAGTCCTGTTTTCTTGGTTTCATTTTGAATTCAGGGGTGTGGTTACTGACTTCTACTAGTTTGCAGTAGAAGCCAGGTCTGTAGCTATAGCAACCAGTACTGGCAGCCTATCATGACAGAATAAACAGGTCTGTAGCTATACTGACCTGAGGAGCTGTTTCACCCCATACAAGAGGGGATATCTAGCAATCGGTAGGACACTGTTACTAGACATATATTACAAAGTGACTTGTTTTTGCAAGATCTTTAACATAAAAAGAAATCCTTGTAAAGAGATAACCTCTTTTAAGGGGCACCTTTATTATGTACATAAATGAGAAAGGTTTAGACAGAAGGTTCCTTTGTTAGGGTATATCTACACAGCATTGGGACAAAAACCGTCTGAAAGTCAACCGTTTTTTGTCCAATGCAGGACCACGATTTTTGTCACGTTTTGCACAAAAAACGCGGTCAGTTCTCATTTTTCTTTCCGGCAGCCCATACAATTGATTGTATGGGAAACAGATGGCAAAACTGAAAACGGCAGCGTATTATACAACATGTACTGTAATACGTCGGTGCTGGAAAGCGAGCAGAGAAAAAAACGACCTGTGTAGACTACGTGTCCTTTTTTTCTATTGAAATCTATGTGCAGGCTGAATGATCATAATTTCAGTGGTTTTAGAATCCTAAAACCACCGAAAATATGATATTTTTTCACTATGCTGTGTAGACATAGCCTCACTGTAATTGGAGTAGTAAGGGTACGGCCACACAGCACTGACAAAATACCGGTCGGATTCTGATTATAGATTCCGACCGATATTTTATCGTCTTTTGAACGTTTAGGGGGACAGTTTCTGGCCGTTGTTTGCGGATTTGAACGTCCCCCTAAACATTGAACAGTACATGTTCCGCCCTGAGACCAGGCAGAAGAATGTAGCTGTTTCAAGTTTTTTTGATGGTTTTCAGATTTGAAATCTGACCATCAGAAAATCTGAGCTGTGTCAACTACAACAGAAACCCCAACGACCAGTTGTAATTAATAGGGTATGATGGGCACCGTGAGTGGCCAGTTGCAAAACGAATCCCATTGCTTCCGTTTTTACCTCTGCACCAGAGGTTCCTAAAAATGGCTTATAAGCTTCTGCTCGAGGGGTCTTTGTCTAAAGTGACACCCGGCTTATTGTGGTGCATACATTCCACACAGCAATACTCTGTGTGAACATACCTTAATATCTTCTCCATTGTTTCCCCTTATTACTATATCTCTTATTGTATTTTTACATGGGATTTTGTGTGGTTTTTAACATTGCCTTACCTGCTTTCCATAAGGTTCCAACAATACAAGGTTCACTGTTGATAATTATCCTGCTTGACTGGTCAATGATGGAAAAGGACAAGATAACGGAGAACATATTAAATCTCACCCTAGAGTCATTTCCAGTTACTGGGGGTAAAAGATTTGATGATGTCACATTACATCATTTTATCTTGGTAATAAAGATGTTATGGAGAGGGAGGTTTTGATGATGTCAATTAATAAATTTTTTCTATGGGAATAAAACCCGAGTATGATGGGGGGGGGGGGTTTGATGATGTACATTTCATTTCTTATCTATGGTAATAACAGATATATGAGGAGAGGGGGGGGGTTGATGTCACATTACTCTTCTTCTATGTAATAACAATATATTACGGAGGGGAGGCTTGATTACATTACATCATTTTTCTTTTGGTAATAACAAAGATATGACTGGAGAGGGGGGGGGCTCTGGATGACTTACACATTCTTATTTTTGGTAATAACCTCATATGACTGGAGAGGGGAGGGGGGTTGATTCACATTTCATATTTTTTTCTATGGGAATAAAATGATTGATTAAGGGGGGGGGCTCTGATGTCATTAAAACATTCTTATTATGGGAATAACAAAATATGATGGGGGGGGAGGGGGTTTTGATGAGTAATTAATCATTTTTATGGTAATAGATAGACTGGAGAGGGGAAAAGGGTTCTTTATGTCCTTTTCATATTTGTCGTGGTAATTACAGTGTTTGACGGAAGGGGAAGGGGCTCTCTGGTGGGTGTATAGTTCAAATAAAAAAGATTTCCAGTAACGGTAAATTTTGTTATGTAATAAAAGGGAATTTGGGGAGGTGGTGGGGGTGTTTTTGTTTTTTTTTTTTAAAAGTTTCTCTCCATAAAAGGTTACCCGTAGTGAGAAGACCCCTAGCGATGCTCTACCCCCTGTGCGAAAGGTCTGGGAAACCCCTTTAACTTTACCACGAGGTCCCCCTTACTCCTGGATGAAAAGTCAAGAACAAAGATCTCAAAATCACAACAGATCTTTGAGCTGCTGATGGAAGGTAAACATTTGGGATGCTGGGAGTTATACATAACACCACGGAGGGGTCGGGTAATGCCCCCTACATTTTTTTTCCGGTTCCAAAATTAATGTTGTGTCTATTTCCCATGGAGGAGTGGGGGTTTTAGAAGAACACAAGGATATATCAAGGACCCCTGATTGGGATAGCAGCCTCAGAAAACCCAGGTAATTGCCTAAATAAATAAAAACATGGTTTAGCCCAATTTAAAGGTCAAATGAAAGCCCCAAAGGGGGCTCCAAAAAAACTAGCAACACAATAAGTTCTTTAGCAGTCACATAAAAAGAGGCAATTCAAAGTCTGTTAGATAAACAACTGACTGCAAGTGCACAAATTGATGGAGGTAAGAGAATATTGTTAACTGTCCCAGTAATAATTCCCAAAACTTCCATGATACCCCTTAAACCTTGACCCTTTTATCCCAATTATTCTAAACCCTTTCCTAATATGTCCCCAAGTAAACTGACCCCAACGGAAGGTGGTTTAGGACCCAAAACACTTGCAAATTCTCAACGAAGTAGACAAACGCCAAAAGAAAAAAAAAAGGTACATTTTGTAATCAAAAAACAACAAGGCCTACCACAGCCAATGTTACTAAAGTAAGGGAGTAGGAGGAACACACCCCCAAGGGTTATTGGGAAAGTAAAATGGTGTAGCTAATTTGGGGGGAGAAAAAAACTCAATACCCCCCCTTAGGGTTTAAAAAAACTATTGATGATCGCCCCGTATATTTGATTGGGGGGCTGCCCAACATTTTAGGGGGTTTCCAACAGAAATACAGCCCCCCCCATCCCCCGTACTTTTGGGCAAATAAAAATGACATGTATTTATAAATGAGTTTTCAAGGTCTCATAATTGCGGTCCCCACCTAAAAATTTCCCCAATATGGCCTAAAATACAAAAATGACCCTAATACAGGAAGGTGGTTTAGGACCCAACAATACATTGACAAGGCTAAAGGGGCAGAAAATCCAAAACCCAAGTTTTCAAAATTCTAGGTCCAAGACTAGATCAACAAGACTGGGACTAGAAACCAGATATAAAGTAACAAAACAACCACAGGATCTACCTTAATTTTTTTTTCTTTTTTGCATCATTGCATTCAGAGAGCCATCATTTTTGATCTTCAGTGAGGAATTGTATTTTTCTAGAGTAGGTGTAATTCTTAGTTGTACCAATTTGGGGCACACAATTGGCAATTCCGCCATCGTTTGTTTGAATGAACCTTTTTTTGGGCCTTTTTTTCCGGGTGGCATAATATATTTTTCATTTATTAACTTTAAAAATCAATAAAAATTTTTTTTTTAGTTGCTGTTTATTTTTTTTTTTTTTTTTAAATTTTATGTTTTTTCTCGGGGATGGCTAAAGGATTTTTCGCTACAAAAAAATTTCTTTTTAAAGTGAAAAAAAGCTTTAAAAGAAGACCATTACCAAATGCATTTGGGATTTTTATTTTGCTTTTGGGTTTAGGGGATAAAAAGATTTTTTTTTCCCAGAGTATTAAGGGTTTCCCCTGGGTTTCCCACCCCCTTTCTGTGTCTTTATTTTCAATTTTCCCAAGCTGATCGGGGCCCTCCATGGTGGGGTCCCCTCCCCCAGAGTTTAACTCTTTGCAAAATGAAATTTTTTACCTTTAATAAATGGGAAAATTTTCCCCTCTTAAGCCTGTACCCTTTTATACTACATTTATAAAATTTTCCTGCGGGCATGTCAGGGGACATGGTAGCCAGGAAAAGCAAAATGATTGGCCCAAACATGCTATAGAACCCCCCATACCCCAAAGTATTGTATAAATAAATCCCTATTTGGTTTTAATAATAATTAAGACCCCTCTTTTAGGGTGTCAAGGGGCTGTCCGGGCCTGCTGTGGGAAATTAATTTAGGGGGGGTTTTTGGGATATGGAAACTCCACCCCTCTCAACCATCTGAATGCCAAGGTTTTTTGGGATTTGAAATGCTAAACGGGCTAATTTCCAGTCCCTCCACTGAAGTGGGATGTTTGGGAGCATATTAAACCCAACCATTTCTGCTGGGTGGGCCGGGTTGCTTAAGGGGTCCCTCCCCTAAAATTTTAAAATTTTTCTTTGCAGGGGTGGTTTTTAAAACTTGGGATTTACCATTTGGGGTTTAGAAAATTTCATTAGACATCAGTCTGTAAATTTTTATCTTCTCCCGCTCCCCATTTTCAGTGCAATTAAAATTTTCTACAAAACCTATAAAATCCTTCTTAAAGTAAAAAAGGTCCCTTTTCCCTTTCTTTTTTAGAGATTAAATACTCCTTTCTCAACGTTTTGATGTCACTTTAATTTTAACCCAAACAAAAGAGAAGGGGGGAAACAGGTCGGTAAAAAAGAGAAACCTGTTGCATTCTGACAATTAAATTGTTCCTCATCAAAGCAGGGAAAAAAAAAAAAAAAGCAATATGGGTTTTGGGAAAATTGTCTTAAATTACCATTCCCCACGTGTTTAAAAATCCCAGTAGTGAAAACAACCCCTTTTGTTAAATTTTTCAAAAATGTTCAGGCTTGTGTTGCTTGCAGTTGGGCCTCCTAAGAAAGGCCCCACCAGAAATTTTTCCCCGCCTCTTCTTCCCCAGGGTTTCCGGGACATGGGGTTTTCCCCAAATTGTAGAAGGGTGAAGATCTGTGTTCTTTTTTAAACCACCAGTTTTAGGGGTTTATATTTTTTATGAAACGGGGAGATGGCGGGAAAAAAATCCCCCTAGACCCCGGGGCTGTAAAAACAGCAAGGGGCTCCCTACATCTGGAAAAAAAAGGGTTTCACATATGGAACATTGCCACAAGATTGGGTTTTTGGGGAGTCATTGACTTTATATCCTTTCTTAAAAAATAAATATTACGGGTTTTAGGGGGGCAAAATTCTGAAAATGGGGAATTGACCCCGGTTTATTTGACCCATATTTGGGAGTCAAAAAAACCAAGTTCCTCTTTTTGGGGGAATTTGGGCCAACCTAAAAGTTTTTGTCTTCCTCTGGATCAACACTATTGAGTCATAGTTTGCACTCGATGTACCTGTGTCTTTTTCCAACCTTATCTATATTTGACTTTATCATTTTTATTTGTAAGGAACTTGGGGAAAAAAACCCACATTACAACCACCCCTTTATTGACTGCCTCCACCATTTTACCTTCTTCCAATAAGAAATTTTTGACCCATCTTTTCCCCGATGGTAATGCACACAAAACCCGGCCTTTCATTAAGGGAAAAATTTGGACCATCAGACCAGGCCACCTTCTATTGCTTCCGTTCTGATACCCATTGTAGACACACTTGTGGTGGACAGCCCTTTACCAACTTGTCTTTTAACATTTCCAAAACCAAAGCGTGTCCCTATGTTCCTGAAGCGGGATCAAGCCATATAAAATTTTTTCATATTTTGGGTTGGGCCCAGACCCCCGTTTTCCCCTCCCGGGGGACACAAATGAGCCGGGGTCCCCAGACTTTTCACCATTGCTTTTTTTAGCCCACTTTGGTGGGTATACATTGTATACAGAATCCCACAAACCCCCCATTTTCAGATGCTCTCCCATCATCTAGCCATTTAATGGGCCATCTTTTAACACTCTTGCTCATTTGTCCTGCTTTACTGACGGCAAGAACTAACTGGTCACTTCTTGCTGAGTATATCCCACATCAGAACCGACACCATGGTCAGGAGAAAATCAAAGATCTTCATTTCCCCTCTTAATAGTTTTAACATTTATGGATTTTTGGGGTTTTTAGGTTATCATGGATACATCTGATATGTGTCGGGTTTTTTGGAGCCCCTATCCGTCATATTGTATGTACTTAATGATTTTTCTCTCATGGAATATTCACCGACTTCTCCAACCTTTACTTTTCCCATATTTTTCACAGCTATGAATCAAAAGTTTTTGCTCTATCAATGCTACTGACACATACATGGGAGGTGATGACTGGTGTAAAGTGGAAATAATAAAAGGGGAGTATACCCCTAAAAACTAGATAAGCCCTTCTCTCGATCAAACCTCAAAAAAAAATTGGAAAATTTTTGTAAGATACAAAGCAAAAAAAAAAAAATTATAACAGTTCGTTTTTCCCCCCTGTTGGGATACCCCCATTTTCAAAAGTAAATTTAACACTGCTGAAAATGTGACATCGTGATAGAGGATACATATACATTCATAATATGGATGTGAAGAACAGCTAATATGACTTAACAGGCCCAATCATTGATATCGCTACTATGGGGAAAAAGGCTATGTGGCCAATTTTTTGAACTATGGAGCCATTAACTTCTATTTGTAATAACACTGGTTGGCACAGATGGCAACAAAACTTTTAAAAAAAATTTGCCCAACCCCAGCGCATACCAGAATAAAAGGTTATCAAAAAAAAAAAAATTTAAGGGGTTGCCAATGAACATAAGGGGGAAAGGGGAAAGGGCATGGTAATGAAAAGATAAATGACTTGAATCCAGAAGCAAGGCACCCAAAAACCCTACCTGGAAAATAACTTTCCCTAACTCGGGCTACTGACCCTAACTGACCTTAAACAAAATCTTTTGGGCCCTATCAAACCCCTGACATATCCCTATCAACCATAACCCCCAACCCTCATATGCTCGACCTTACCTAAACAACTTAAAATCATCAAATAGAACTGAGGAATAGAACACATTGCAAGACTGATACAAAGCAGACTAAAAGCAACAGAGAACTAAAAGGGGCTCTAATACCTGGGAAAAGATAGCTAAGCTAAACAGGACTGAATGTCACAAGCTCATAAGACTCGATCTCTCAGCTACCAGTATAGACAGCAACCAGCTACACAGTGAAACTCTGCTTTACAGAGGGCTAGAAATCAACCACTCCCAAATAATCAAGCTCACGTGTGTGCATGCAGCCTCATCTGATCTAGTAAGCAGGAGAGGATGAAATGGCAGGAGAATTCCCGCCATTCTTAACACTATTAAACTGATATGAAATTACTGTGGGCAACAAAATACAGAACGTGGAGCCATTTTCCCAGGTGAGAGTTTGGAGAAGGGAAGGTAAGCTCTATGAGTGTCAGAATGATGCTCACCAGGGACAAAGAAGAAGAAACCTAGAACCAGATCTTTAGTAACACATGAACCTCATGAATCACACAGAAGATATAGAAAATCAATGGCAGAAATAGACAGCATGGTCTATCTGGTCTGTCCACACATTATTTTCTTTTTATCTTGGGATAGATAGATATTTGTCCCAGACAGGTTACATTTACTTACTGTTCATTTTCCAACCACATCTGCTGGAAGTTTTTTTCCAAGCTTTGATCTTGTAATATAACACTCCTCAACATTGAAATTTCGGCACCAGAAAGGGCAAGCTGTAAGGTAGTGCAAATCGAATGTCAGTATAGAGAAATCTCCAATGGTCTATTTATACCCAGGACTGTACCTAGAATAAGGGCACCCAGAGGAAAGAAGGTTTCTACATAAACAAAATGAGGATTCTTTACTGTAAGAGCAGTGGGAACTTTCTGCCAGAAGTTGTCATGGTGAATTCACTAAAAAAGTTCTAAAAAGAGTCTGGATGCATTACAAGTTATAGTGACCGGGATTCTGGAGAAGGGTCTGGATACATTTCTAGATGTAATAATAGAACAAGTTATAATGTATACCTGTAATCTTGATCCACTGCCATCCCATCTCATTCCAGACCTCAGTGCTTCTATCATCCCAGCCCTCACCTATCTCTTCAACCTATCACTAACCTCTGGCATCTTCCCTTCCGCCTTTAAACATGCTACTATCACTCCAAACCTTAAAAAAACAACCCTTGACCCTTCCTCTCTGGCCAACTATTGCCCCATCTCACTGCTCCCTTTTGCTTCCAAACTCCTTGAGCAGCACGTCTATCTTCAGTTGTCCTCCCACCTCTCCTCCAACTCTCTTTTTGACCCACTACAATCTGGTTTCCGACCCCATCACTCTACTGAAACCGCCCTAACCAAAGTCACAAATACCTAGTAACTCTAAACCCCTCCCCACTACTCTGTGCTCCCCCTTAGATTGTCCTTCCCTTTTGACGCTGTCGACCATTCCCCCTTACAAACCCTCTCCCCTGGGCATCACACTTGCTCTTTCCTGGATCTCCTCGTACCTCATAAACGGACCTTCAGGTCCTCATTTCACTCCACCCCTCCCCCCCCCTCCCCTTGTTGGTGCCCCCCAAGGGGTCAGTCCGGGGCCCACTACCTTCTCTATCACACCCTTTTCCCTCGGTCACTCATACTCACAGGGTTTCATTCCCACCTGTATGCTGACGAAACCCAACTTACATTTTCCCCCACGTCCTTCTTACTCCCCCCAAACCCTGACGTCTTCTTCATCCCTCCTTTTCTCATCATGCTCCTAAAACTAAGGAAAAAACAAATCATCATCTTCCCACCGTCCAACTCTACCCCTGCCCCTGACCTCTCTATCCCATAAAGGGCCCCTCACACTCTCCCGGGTCCCGAAAGTCCCCTCCCCTTGGGGAAAACCTAGACTCCACTCTATATTTCAAACCACACATCCAAACCCTTTTTCCCTCTGCCTGCCGCCTTCACCTAAAAAAATCTCTCTATGGGGCTCATTCCTCAACTATGACACTACAAAAAGCGGGTCCATCCCCCTTTTCATCCCCCGCCTAGACACGCAACACCCTTCTCTGGGCCCCCAACTAGCACCCTACTCCCCTCCAATCCACCCTTAACTTGCTGCCCCTTATCCACCTCTCCTCGCTACTCCTCTGCCTCTCCCCTCCAATCTCTTCACTGGCTTCCCATTCCCATTTAAATTTATTTTAAGCTACTAAGCAGACCTACGGCTCTCCACGACCTCTCCCTCCATACATCTCTCCCCCCAATTTCCAAATATCTCCCCCCCACGCAACCTCCGTCCTCTCGGACCTTCTCCTCTGCTCCCCCTTATCACTCCTCACACAACCATCTCCAAACTTCTCCCCGGGTTTACCCACACTCTGAACCCACTGCCCCAACACATCCCCCCTCCCCTTTCACCACTTTAAAAGCAACCTGAAAAAACCCTTTCTTTAGGGTTGCCATAACCTTTACTAACCTTTCACTACTTCCTCCACAAAATGTCGACCCTCACCTCCTTCTCTTTCCCCTCCTTTAGATTTAACCCCGCGGTAGGGTCCCTCTCCCTCTGTCGTGCCAATTTTTATTACACTTTCACTGACTCGTTGACTTATGTAATTATGTAACCCCCCCTTGAATGTACAGCGCCCTGGAATCAATGTGCTTTAAAATTAAAAAAAATAATAATAAAATGACCCCAATTCTGGAGAAGGTCGGGTACATTTTTTAGATGAAAATAGAACAAGTTAAGTACCAGGATTCGGAAAGGTTCGACCAGGGGATTTTCCTATATGTATGTATAAGTTTAAAGGGTTTAAAGGGAATATTTTAAAAAAATGTTTTTTCTGGAGGGTGATGGTACCAGAGCCAAGGGGAAAGTAATCTATTCAATTTTAAACCCCTTTTGTGGGATCAAAAAAAACCAACAAGGCATGCGTTATCCCCGTATATTCCACCCCTTTTTTCCAGCAACGACCTTCTATCGGGTTCTGTTAAACAAGTCCTATCTCCTGATTTATCACAGACTGTAAAGCAGAATAAATGCCAGAAAAAGGATAAAGAACAAATAATAAAGGGGGAGGGGTTTTTTTGTCCGATTCGCAAATTTTTGGTGAAAGTCTGTTTTTTGTTCGACATGTGAGAATCACACGGAGAGAAGCCCTTCGCATTTTCTAAGTGGAAATGTTTCCATAAATCGAACTTCTTCGGATCAAAGAACTCACCGGGGGAAAACCCCTTTTTTCCAAATTTTGGGGAAAATGTTTTAACGAGAGGTCGGAATTTTAAACACAAAACCCAAAAACGGGGAGAAGCCATTTTTATGTAAAATTTAAATTTTTTAAAGGGGAAAATTTCGCATCTCGTTAAACCCAAAATCACACGGGAGAAAAGGGTTGGGGTGCCTGGAAATGGGGGAATTTTTTACTCGAAATAATCCCTTTGTTAACACAAAACCCCAACAGGGAGAAGCCTTTTTTCCTGCTCGGAATGGGGCAAAATTTTTTCCCGGAAGCAAATCTTGTGAACCATGGGAGAACTCCAGGGAGAAACCATTTTCATCGCGAATGGGGGGAATTTTTTACGGAGAGGTCAAATCTGGTCAAACATAAGAGAACTCACACAGGAGAGAAAGCATTTGTATGTCCAGAATGTGGACAGTGCTTCTCAAGTAAAGAAGGTCTTGCTAAACATCAGGTAAATCATACCGAGGGGGAAGGCCTTTTCATGTACCAAATGTGGAACGTGTTTTAACCAAAACTCAGCTCGTAGAAATCGCACCGAAAAACCTTTATGTAGCCGGGGAAAAGGTTCTACTCACAAATCACATATTTTTAAACATCAGGAAACTTGTACAGGGGAAGTAGCTTTTTTTAGGCTTCTTTAGCTGAGAAATAGTACAGAATAAAATATAACTGTTACAGGTACAATAAAGTCACGTCAAGCACGAAAAGGAAAGTAGTAAATTAGGGTTGAAAATTGTTTGGAAGGACCAAAACATTTCAAAAGAGAATCCAAAAAACGCAGCTATAATGTATATCGACTGTACACCTGCACCTCCTACTTTGTTGTTCCCAATGGTTACTAAAAGTGTGCTTTTGAGACTTGTGTTTGGGCCTACCTTTCTCTTTATCCTTAAAGGGACACTTCCCTCAGAAATGAGGCGTTTTTGTTCTGATATTCCTGGAAAACAATTTTGGCAGTATTTTTTTTTCTTTTTTTAATTAAAAATTACATATAACATCTTGCCCTTTTAAAGCTATGATCAAAAAGAGAGAACTCCTGAATGGCCGGGAAGAATAACCTTAATTTACTGTAGCTATGTAGTCTCATTACAAAATAGTAGGTAATGACCTAATGATCACTCTGTTGTTCTCTGGACAGGTCTAGATAAAGATGAGACTAGACCACAGGTTGAAAGTAGCAATACACGAAAGGACAATGAGTTAATCTTTTTCTGTACTGAGGGCGGTTTCCAGGTTTCTTCACACCTAGCAGCTATGGATTGTAATTATAGCTTCTCCTCACCTGTATAGGTATAAATATTAACCAGAACATCTTCTCCCATTGACTTTAATAGGGTTCTAGCTCGAGTTTGACGCAAATCGAACACTACTACTGTTCTAAGTTCTACTCGAACTAGAACATTTTACTGTTCGCTCATCTCTAATAGCTGGTTCTTGCACATCCCGGGCCATGGGTGACCTGGAGGAGAACTGTCAAGCGATCCTCACTGCTGTGCTATCCGAATGGGAAGCCAGAGATACATACCTGTAAGTCTTGTACATAGGGGGACTTAAAAAAAAAATCAAATACAAAAAAAAAGACCCAATTAAAAGAAATTCTTGTCAATATGTGAAAAAATGTTTTTGATGGTAGCATCCCTTTATGATGTTGAGATATTGACTTGGAAACAATGTAGTTGAGTAAGAGTTGGTAGACATTTTATGCGTAAGTAGTAAAGGAAGAACTATATCATGAATCTCAGACTTTGTGAAATTTTTTAGGTCAGTTTTCTGTTTGGGAAAATATTTTTTTTTTTGTAGGCAAAATATAGACCCCTTCCTGACATTTGATGTTCATTTAGGTCATGAGCTGTATCTACTTCATACTGTAACTGTACATCATGGTGATTAGCCCCGGCTCAGAATTTGGGCCCCGATCACCACGGAGTCCAGCATAGCGGCTAAAAGAGTTTACTTTTTTTCTGGCCGTTTAACCATAATGCCCATAAATAGCCACTGTAGCATCTAGGTGGTTTAGCAGAGAAATAGTGGTCCCTCTGTGCTCCATCACATCTATACTGATCGGGTTTCTTTTAAAAGGGGTTTTATCATTACTTAAAGGGTCTTCAAAAAAGGGACAGTAAAAAACAAAACTTGCAATTAATGTCTTAAAAACTGTCTTATCCGGATCCCTTATCTTGTTTTCTGTAAACACTGTTCCCCAGTGGCGTTCGATTCCACCCCCTTTCTTTTTTGGCTGGGGCTCTCTAATTTTACTTTCTGCTGGCCCCGGTCGTATTCAGGGAGCCGCTTTTCCTGCCTCTCCCCCTCAGAATAAGGGGCCGAAAAAATTTCACTCAGCACAGCCAGCAAAGCACATGACACTGATGCTTCAAAAAAATCAGAAAACACGAATTGGGCCCCGGGTGCCTTAACTGCGGTGTAAACAAAAAAAACAGACTGTGCGCTGGATGAGTTTAAGAAGACGGGATTAACTGTAAAACAAACCTCCCCTGTTGAGAGAGAAAGATCAGTGCTCTGATTTTTGGAAATGTCTAGACTGAATGCAGGCTTTTATGGGTAAACAAACAATTTACAAATAAACTGAAAGGGGAAGGGGGAACGACACAATGACTTTGGGGACTCAACAGGGGGGGAGGGAGAGCAGGATTGCTTCCCCTCCACTGATCTCAAACACAGTGACTGGGAGCGAGCATGACAGTAAGGGGGAGATGAGTCACCCCCCTTCAGTTAAAAAACCCCCTGGGGGGGGGAAGAAACCCCTCTTTGGGGGAACTGTGAAAATGAAAATACAATGAAACAGCCGAACTGATGAAGCAATACATCCCCTTTAAGTTGCCATAACAGTCGGGGGGCTAAATAATGGCCACAGAAGCTTGTTAGACTATCAGGCCCATTCTCCAGACAGGGCCAGAGTGATGGGTATCATCACTGTGATCAAGTGTTCGCATAGTCTTATCCCATAGTGGGAGAAATGAAAAAATTGTAAAAAAGAAAAAAAAAGTTAAATAATGTAAAATAAATTAAACACTGACCCCTTTCCCTCATTGACTCAACCAAATGCTTTTAGAAAAAAAAAACCCACATATTTGGTATACTGGCCATAGATGATTCTTGAAAAGAATTTTCATTTTTTTATGTTGCCAGCTGATAACCTGAAAGAAAATAATAAAAGATATTATAAAACATGCCAGAATTTCATTTTTGTATTTGTCCTGTGTTACAGAAACTGGAATAGAACAAAACTCACAGGAAATCATATACTTAGGGGAACTTGGAAAAAAAAGTATATATAAAAAAAAAAAAAATCCATGTAATAGTCTCATCTTATTTGTCAACATGCAAAAAAAAAAAAAAAAAAAAGGTAGTTTTAAACCGGGGCTTCCCCCTTTTAAAAATCCTCCCTGTACAGTTTCCCCTTAAGAACGTATGGGACTGTATTTGTTCAATTGTTTTTGATGAAAAGGGGGAAAACGGGTATGTGTTTTAAATGTAACCCCACAAAAAAGGGGTTTTTTTTTCCCTTGAATAGGCAGGGGGGGTTTTTTTACACTTTTTTGTTTCTGTGCCCTTGTTAAAAATTTCACCTCTTTTTCCCCTCATTCTGCTGGGGCATGCTGGAATTTTCGTTCCACAGCGCTATCGTAACATGGAATACAATTCAGCATCCCCAAAATCTCTGTTTGTAATAGGGAACAGATAAAATCGAAAAATTGAAGAGGGGGTGCCCGTATTTACAACGAATTTAATTTGCTTTGTCCCGGGCTGATTTTAAGCAGTTAATAAAGTATTTGGGGTTTATTACATTGTTTTAGACGTCCAGTTTCAATTTTGGACAGGTTTGTTAATTAGATGGCGTGGTGGGCATGGATAAAAAAAAAATGTTACTTAGAGGTTGTCCACCTCATAAAAAAAAAAAAGATTTCAAAAGCTTCCGGGGCCCTAGTACAATGAAAAAAAAGTTATTCTCACCTTCTCATGGTTCCAGAGACACAAATCTCTGGTCTTCTCTTGACAGTCCGTCACTTCCGAATGAGGATGTCACCGCTGCAGCCCTGATTTGGGTTTTTAAAAGATAAAAATGATGGGATTCACTAGGAATGTCTCTATCGGGGCTCACTGGAACTTGACCTGCTGGGAAAAGGGCCACCGAAATCACAAAGCACCGAGAATTGCTTGCGCAGTTGCTCTCCATTCCGTTCTATGGGAGTTCCGAGCAGAAACTAAGGGGATTTTTTTTCACAAGGCATAAATTGGGGGGGAGGGATTTTTAAAGCGGGCTATTTCCCTAGTAATTGACATGTCACTTTCTCCCCCGGGGGGTTTTTGTTGGCGGGGAGAGGAGGGGGTTTAAACCATATTTTTCTTATGAGAACCCGTGGGGTTCCGTAATATGGGACTACTTGCCCCTATTGAGCGCATCGGCGCAAAATACGCTGAAAAAACATCCCAATTTAAAACCATGGAACTAGCCTAACCCCCGCCTTTTGGAAAGCCCGAAAAATAAGGAGAGTGATGAGCGTGACCGTCTTCATCTGTGCTGTATTTTGGGAGCCTGTTCCCAAGATAGGTGCAGGTCCGCACCTTTCAGACAATGGTTGCATACCCTAGCGCTATGACATCACTTTGTACTGTGGTAAAACCCCTTTAATCACATGCCTCTACTTACATTACCGTTCGGAGCTGTTCACTCCCGAACAGTGATATAAGTTAGGGGCAAGTAACCGTTCGAAAGTGACAGTAGACCAAAAGAAGTAGTCAACAGCAGACCACAGCGATGAGTCTCTGGAACTGGGGATCGAAGGAAGGTGAGTAGAACTTATTTTTTTTTATTATTCCGGGGCCCAGCTATTGCAATAGTTATTTTTTTTTCTGATGGCAACCTTTTTGAAACAGGTTTCCGTTTTTTATCAATAGGGGGAAGGGAAGAGAGACCTTTTTGAAGACAAGAATAATGAAATTGTTCAATGTCTGCAAAAGGCATGAACATGATATATCGTGAAAACGGAAGAGATCTCATTAAACTGTGAAAAGATAAGTGAATAATTCACATCACAGGAGATTACGATGTGATAAAAGCTTAGTAAGGAAACTTTCTAACAAATTAATCTTATGTAAAAAAAAAAAAAAAATGATCTTTAAACTTTAAACTCATCAAACAGGATCCTCCCCTGGGTTTTCTGTTTGCTTAAACCCGAATTTGGGGGGGGTGCCCACATGGGTGATGAGGGGGGGCAGTTCTTGACTCCTCTGAACCCCTTTTCATTTTCCGGGTCCACAGCCCGCTATCCATGGGGGAAATCATCAAAAAGAATAAAAGGCCCCCCTTGACCCTGCACCCTCCCAGGGGGACATCAGCCCATATTTTGAAAATTACAGCCCCTTAAGGGGGCAGAAGACGCTGCCACAGCTACCGCCCAAGATGGCCGCAGACCCGAGGTGGCCCCTAACGCCGGGCCCCCCCCTGCAGCCCGCCATTCACGTTCGGGAAAGCGGGAGAGGAGAAGGGGCCTGTCATCCCCACCCAAAGGCAGGCAGGCAGCGTGAATATGCCCGCCCCGCTTTTACCCCGGGCCTTGGGGAGGATCCGGCGGGCTGAGTGCCCGGGAGCCCCCGACTCCCCTGGGGGGGCCGGCCCCAAAAGGTGTCCCCCCGCCTCCGCCAACCCCGGACATCGGGACCTGCGGGCTCCCGCAAGCGCACCGCCTTCCCTCAGAGGAGCGGGCCGCGCCCCGACGAGTTCGGATTGACGGACAGACCCCGAGTCACGGGGGAACCGGTTTCAGCCCTGCTGCCAGCTGATCCGGCGCCAGCTCATCACGTGGGGGCGGGCCCCAGTCCCCGCGCGGGGATGTGGCCCCACGACCCCGGCAGGTACTCACCCCGCACCCCGGGGCCCTCCTCACCTCCCCTGGGGGGCCCCTCGGGACTACCCACCCGGGTTTCCCCCTTTAAACCCAGCTTTCCTTTGGGGGGACCTGCATCTATAACCCCAAAAACTGGGAGGGGGGGACTCTGCTGCAAATCTGGGGGATCCTCCTCGACATCACCCCACAGGGCCCCAAGGGACATTGTGGCCCTGCACTCGTTGCACAGGTGCCGTCCAGCTCCAGCACCCACCACGGGCCCTGAAAAGACCCACTCATAGGGGCTTCCAAAACTGCAATCGAAGTGCACCCCCCTCCTAGCCCAGACCCTCCTCGCCCACGAGACCTGGGCTCGCCTGCGGGATGATTTAACAAGGGGTAGCGCCTTTCCCCCCTTGGGAGGGGGGGTCTAGGGTCCCCCCCCTGGTCTACCGCCCCTCAGGGGAACTATCCCCCGCCGTACCCCACCAGGCAACTGGGGGCCGCGGTTCCCATTTCCCCCCCCCCGAGTTGAGGCCTGATGGGCTCTCACCTCCCCAAATTTCCTATGCCGAGAAAGCGGGATCCTTCCCCTCTGCCCCCACTCCTCGCAGTGGCCCCCGAAGTTTTCATTCTTTTTCAAGGTCCACACCGGCACCCATCACCGCTGGTTGTTTTTCTGGAGATACATGACTTCCTGGCGGGCTTCTGCTGAGTTGGGTCCCACTCCCCAGGGGCCGGATAAACCAGTACCTTGGGAAACCTTCGGTTCTTCTACAAGACCTTCCCACAGACAAACCTTTCATCAATGTCTCACTGTTGTGGGGGGTTCCGGATGAATTCGCCCAATTTCGCACAGATCTTCATCATTATCTTAGAGTACCCCCGCAGCAAGCCCAGGATTCTTCTTCTACTTCTTTGACTGCTCCCCCAAGGTGTAGCCCAGCAGCTTTTCTCAGCATTGCACCAGCAGCCCCTAGATGATGTTGAGAATAGAGGCCGCAGGAAAACCTTAGGATTAGAGGTCGCAGAGTATACCGCGGCCGAGTGTACTCTTCAGTTTCTAGCATTTTCAATAGCTCCTAAAACGTGCCCCCAATACTTTCATTAAAATGGACGGGGTGCATAGAGCGCTGGCCACCCGAGCGCCCCTCAACACCCAAGGGAATTTTAGTGTATAATTTTTTTTGTGCTCAAGAGGAGATTTACGGCGGTCCAAACATAGAGCCCTGTCATTTAAAAGTCACGAACAGATTTCCCAATTCTCCCGACCACTCTAGCTCGCGGCAATGCTCAAACCCTTCCTTGCTGTGCTACGGGAAAAGAAAAATTCCCAACCCGTGGGGGTTCCCATTTGCCCCCATCGCCCGGCGGGGGGGGGAAAATTTTTTCCGTGCGCTCTCCCCAGTGTGCCTGCGTTCCTGAGGGACTTAAAAATTTTCTGATTCTCGCTGCCGGAGGGGCCTTTTCCCGGGCTCCCCCGGGGAACAGACCGAGGAATCGGCCCTTTTGCCGACCCCCGCACTGCCGGGGAAGCCCTTCCGATAGAGCCCGAACCCATGGGCCCCGAAAGCTACGACTTACCTGATTTCGGGTGGTCCCCCGTCGGGATGCCCCCGTTTTTGTGCCTTGAAGGACATTGTACCCCCTCTTTCATCGGAACTTTTTTTTTTTCCCTTTTTTTTCCTCTCTTTTTTTGGGGTCTTTACGAAAGGGGGACGGGGTGACCCCCCCCTGGTTATGCTGTGGTCCCCTTTTTTTCTCTCCCCAGGGTTTTTTTTCCCCATAAGATAAAAGGTTTTATATACCCGGGTTTCGTTCTCTTATTCAATTTGGAGGTCCCGGGCTCCCCCTGGAGCTTGCCTTTTTTTTCACGTTCCCCCATAGGGTTGGGCTCTCCCCCAGCCCGTATTTGGTTTGGTGGTCCCCTGGTCTTCCCTTTGGATTTCCAATATTTTATGATGTGGGGGGACTTTTTTTTTTTTTTTCTTCCCCTGTCCGGTGGGCCTGGAGCAAATTGGCATCTCATTGGGGGGGTTCTCCCGTTCTCTTAAATGGGGGATCAAATATAGTTTCTTATTGAAAGGTCTTAATGCGCCAAATAAAGGGCCCAAATCTATTCATTTACATCGTCAGAAACGCATATGCTTGTTTTAAAGAAACAATTTAAAATTTTTTATGCCCCAGTGATAAGAAACAAATATTTTACGCAATGGTATTTGCAATTTTCCCCTTTCCAAAAATTTGGGGGTGTAGCCTTTGCCATTCATAATCTTTGTCACATCAGATGGATAGTTTTATATAGAGAGGGCGAGGTACCAAATTTTAATCTTACCTTTAATGGACAAAAAGGTTTACGATTGTGAAATTTATGCTCCTAACCGGGGTCAGGTATTTTTCTTTTGGAGGCCCCTTGAGAAATTGCATCCTGCGACAGGGTACGTCCTGTTCTGCGTGATTTAAAACTCACACTTGACCCAAAAAACCTTGGAAATCCACAGGAGCTTTCTTGCTTCTTACTCAGCAATTTAAAGAAGGCAAAAGAGCTTTTTTAATTTCCCAATTAGGGGATGGTTGGGGGGCTGCAACCCCATTGATAGGATTATACATTTTTCTACCCCACACGACTCATATAGTGCTTGTTTTATGTCATGCTCCAACCCCACGCTCTCCCGGGTTTGAGATCCTCTTCCATAGGAAGTGTTGTATGGTCGGATCAGCGCCAGTGTCCATCTCTCTCTACCTCCCAATAGGGCTTCAAAAAGCACGGATTGGGGGTTTTAATGGTCTCTGTTACTGGACACGGTTGTCTGGGGATTTGAAAACGACCACGAACATTCTGGTGGATCATGATAGGACTAACCAAACTTATTTTCCAATGGGAAGCCCTCAAATGCGTCAACGAGGCATTTAAATTAACCGGCAGCAGTCTTAAAAGGCCCCCTTTGGCTGCCATGGTGAAAGCCCCTTTGAAGTGGGGGTGTTGGAGGGCCAACATAAAAAGCTCTTCTGAGTGTGCTGGGAGGATTCCTTGGGCTCGGCTTTTAAGTTCGTGTTTTTCCGACGCCTCTTGGGGCACGTTTTTTCAGCTCTGCCGGAGAAATTCTATGAATATGGAAATAAAAGTGGACGTCTTCTGGCCAGGCCCCAGGGAGAGGGAAATGGCGCAGTCTTTTTTACTAGATAAAAGGCACTCGGGTCGGATTGCACAACTACTGAGGAGATAGCGGGGAGTTTAGCTTTTTTACTTAAACTTATAATCTCCCTGCTACCCACCTCTTCTCCCAATCTCAGATTAACCTCCTTTCCTTTTTAGGCGCCCCTCTGAAGTCATCCAAGTCTTTGGGGGAGTTTCTCGAGGGGAGTTGGGGGCTGTTGTTAAAAGGGTCTCCCGAATGGAAAGAGCCTGGGCCCCGACGGCTTACAAATGCGTTTTTTAAAACCCTCCCGCTTCCCCCTTTCCCCATTTATGCTTAGGATTTTAATGTGTCCGGCCTCCTCCCCTTTTCCCGAGGGTTCTACGTTGCCCATATTTCAGTTTTTCCTAAAAAAGGAAAAACCCTGGTTTGCGGGGTTAAGGCCCATCTCTCTTTTAAAAGTTACCTTAAAATTACCTAAATTTTTAGCAAACCGTTTGAATCCGTTCTTCCTACCCTGATTCACCCGGACCAGGGGGGCTTTGTTTTCCGGAACGGAGGCCCGGGATAACACCCCCAAAAACCCCAGATATTATCCGTATGCCCACGCAGGGGGCCCTGATGGTCCCCGTTTGAGCGAAAAAGGTTTGACAGGATCTATGGGGCCACTGTCCTTACCTGGAACAATAGGACTTGACCCCCAAATTTTCAGGAAAATTCTCGCTCTGTACCAAAACCCTTCCGCTAAAGGGAAGACAAAGGCTCCTTTTTGGACCTTTCAAAATCATAATGGCCGGGCAGGGGGTGTCCCCTTTCCCCACTATTGTTGTTCTGGTCATGGAAAAAAAAACCCGTACACCATTTCTAATAATCCAGACATCAGTGGGGGTAGTGAAACGGGAGCGGGGAAATTTAAATGTTCGGCTTTGCCGATGATTTCCGTATACTTAACTAACCCTCAGTTCGTGCCCCCCCTTGATGTCTGAACTGACGTTTTCAGCGCGTGGTCCAATTACAAATCAATACACTAAATTAAGCTTTAACGTAACCCTTGACCAAGGTCGTCTCCTCCCTTAAAGCCAATTTTTCATTTTCCCGGCCAGAAAAGGGGTCTCTTATTTGGGCACAAAAAACCTTGAATCCTTCGCGTTATTTGATGCTAAAATTTTTCCATGTATTGGAATATAATCATATCTGAAGGGTGGGGGCCAAAAGGGTTTTCTTGGTTCGGGAGAATAATATTCTGAAGTGTCATCCCCCCTAAATTTTGTACTTATTCCAGATGTCCCCGTTCTATTCCAGCCTCATTTTGGGTCCAACTTCAGCGTTGCTTAAGGATTTATTTGGCAATTGGTCGAACCCCAAAATCAGGGGAGAGTTGTTTGGGAAAGGCCCAAAAGGCGAGGGGGGAGCAGGCTTCCGGCTGAGACTTAAATACCGGCTGCTGCAACTGCACGTTTTTTAACCCATTTCACAACCACATGAAAAATGTGGGGTTATATTGCCCCCAAACCTATGTCGGCGAAACTAATTTCTCTCCCCCTGGGCTCAGGATTCCCTTTTTCTTGACAGTACCATTTTTCCCCTTTCACTCTCCATACCCTCAATAATACGGAAAGTCTCGATTCGGAAGTTAAGGACCTTAACGGGGTACTGTTTTCCGGTCTCGGATAATCCCGCGTTCCCTCCCGGGGGCCTCAGGAAATCTTTTCTGGGCAGTTCTAATTTTGCTCCCCTTTTTCAACTCATATCAGGAAAATGGATGTCTACTTTCCTTTCTCACATCCTAAAAGGTCGTCCCCCCCCCCTTAGGAATCATTTTTAATATGCGCTTCATCATTTCTTTAACTCCACCCATTGGCAGCTTTATTTTTCCAAAACGCTTTTTCACCGTTGAAAACTTTTTATGAAATCCCCACACTCCCCAAAACCCCGTTTCGTTATTTATCATTGGCTGGCTCTGAATAATGATCCTTTCCTTCTATTGTCAGGGGGGGAGAGGGAATTGCAACGACATTTTCGGGGAGCAATGGCAGAAGTGCTTTTTTTTCGCAAAAAAGCGCATGCTTGAAAGCGCAAAAGACTAGTTTTAAGATTCTGACTAGGGGGTACGGGTGCCGGGCTTGCTATAAATGGTTCCCCCAAAACCCCTGACACCTGTTTTGGCGTTTTAATAAAGGGGGTAGGTACCCTGTCTATATTGGTGGGGTGCTCAGTTCTAAGGGGTTTCTGGAGGAAGGTGTTACGGGCCGACGGGAATTTTTCCGACTCGTTTCCCGGACTCCCCAGAGGCCCCTCTTATTTATGTTTAATTGTTCTGAATTCCTATAAAAAAGTCCAAATTAGGCACCGTTTCAAGCCGCAAAAAAAAGGTCATCCCACGCCACGGGTCAAAAACTCCCCCCCTTCATTGTCAGAGTGGGAGATGAGGGTTTACCGACATTTCGTATGGAGGAATGATTGAGTTCTCATGAGGGGCGAATGAGGTTTTGGGGGTACTTGGGGACCCTGGAGAAAACCAATCATTCCTGGTTCAAGGCTCTTTTGACTTTAGCAGGCCCAGTGGACCCTTTTCGTTTAGCCTATTCTTTTCGCCTATCAGGGTTGGCACTGCCTGAGCCCTGCCCCGGGCTGGTTTTCCCCCCCTCCCCTCCCATTCCTTCTTTCTTTTGTTTATTGCTACCTTAGTTTTTAATTTTTTTTCCTTTTTTGTTTTTTTTTTTTTTTTTTTTTTTTTTCCTTTTTTTTTGTGTGTTGTCTGCAAGCACACTCGAGCTAAAATTACTGAGTCTAACAGCCCTTTCTGGCTCGCGCTCCCCCCTTTTTTGTCGGAGGAAAATTGTCTAAAATCCCGATTTTCTGCAAGGGTTGTGAGGGTTTTTGTAAATTAACATAAGTTGTCTTTTTTTTGTAAATGGCTTTTTCATTTGTTTGTTTGAAAAGGTTGGTTTTTTTCATTATATTGTACAAAAGCCCGCTTTATTAGAGTGGTTTAATGTTTTCTTGAAAAACTTTTAATAAAAATCTATGATTGGAAAACCTGTAATTTGGGCACCTGTAATGAGAAGCATTTGCAGTAGACTTGAAAATACAGTAAATTTTTAAATTTTTGTGTTCACTGATGAATGCCGTCTCTTGGGTTTTTTTCTGATGGTGGGTCTGGTGGTTTGGGGAATGGCGACCCTGTTCCCATAAGAATGCGAGGTCAGCAAGGAGGTGGCAGAGTGAGGATTTGGGCTGGGTTATTGGGAAGTGGAGTGATAGGTCCCTAAAGGATCTCCTAACTAGAAGCATTTACTGTAGACTTTAAGTACAAAGTATTTTTTTAAAGTTCACAGAGGAATGCCGTGCTTCCTTGGATGTTCCTGATCGATGGAGCTCAGGATGCCTGGTGAATGGCCACCCACTTCCTACACGACTGCGACATCGACAAGGAGGTGGCAGACTGATGATTTTGGCTGGAATATTGGGAAGTGGAATGGTAGGTCCTGATAGGATCCCCTAACTAGAAGCATTTACAGTAGGCTTAGAAGTACAAAGACTCATTTTAAAGTTCACCGATGAACGCTGTGCTACCTTGGATGGTCCTGATGAACGTAGCTTTGAATGGTTGGCGAATGGCCACCTGTTCCTACAAGCAGGGCTGCCATCAGAAATTTCAGGGCCACCTACAGCTAAAGCACCTGGGCCCCCCATCAATCCCACCCCTTTCAGCGCTGCCCCCTTTCAACCCAATTGCTCCGCCTCCAACAACAATGCCCAGCAACCACGGCCAACCAACCACATAAAAAATAACTGCAATTGCGCCATTTTATTTAGATTTAGTTCTTGTTCCATTTTACAACGTGCAGTTTATCTAAAGTATATTGCAGTAATGAGTATGTATACAATGCCCAGCAAATAACACTGCATGATCAACGTGTGTCATCACTATGTTACTGACCAACCCCGTATACCCAGTCCAACATAACCCAACAATATACAAAGACCGGATAATACCGCCACATATCACTACATATAGTGACTAATATCACTATAATGTTACTGACCAAACCAGTATACCCAGACCAATATAACCCAACAATATACAAAGACCAAACAATGCCGCCACATGTCACTACGTATGGTGACTAATATCACTATAATGTTACTGACCAAACCAGCATACTAAAGCCGATATTACCAATAACCACAATATACAAAGACCAAGAAATACAGCACATCATCCCCACATAACTCCAAAGATGCAGAATAATGCCACGATACTGTTACTGAATATAATCCATTACAATAACACCAATATTACCACCATACAGTGACCATATAGGGGGCATGTATGAAAACTGTGTAGGTCTAAGACTTTCTTTGTTGTCCATAGCAACCAATCAGAATTCCCCTTCATTTCTTCAGAGCACTATAAAGGGGAGCCTTGATTGGTTGCTATGGACAACAAAGAAAACACCTAGACAGTTTTCATACATGTGGCTCATAGTGGTAGATACAAGTGCCAGGGCCGCCATCAGAAGTTTCAGGGCCCCGTACAGCTGAAGCATATGGGCCCCGTCCCTTACCAACCCCGCCCCTTTGCTGCACTGCCCCCACCCACAACCCCTTACACCACAAAAAAGTTTTTTTCTGTGATGAGCAAGGGAAAAAAAAAGCAATTGCGCCATTGTTTTTTGATTTGGTTCTTGTTGGATTATATAATATACAGTTTTATCTCTGTATTTTGCGGGTCAGTAAGTATACAGGAGCCAGCAAATACCGCCAGATGATCACCGCGTGTCACCACTGTTACTGACCAAACCAGTATACCCAGACCAATAATACCAATAGCAAACAATATACAAAGACCAAATAATACCCCACATATCATGGCCATATGGTGACTAATACCACTGTAATGTTACTGATTAAACCAGTATATCTTCCACATTTGCTCCAGACCACAGTGATAACATCTCGTGGCTGCCACTTGTCCCTGAAGAAATTCACAACACAAAACACCTGAGACTTCTCATTTTTCTATCAACCTTCCCACCTGTGCTCCCACCCAAATGTACAAATTCCCGATACATAGTGCCCCAATGGTAATAATTACACCCCTGGTGACCAAGTAGTTAGATATATAGGCTTCCTGTAGAAGTAGTTCATTAAGACTCCTAGCATATAAATAGGAATATACACTCACCGGCCACTTTATTAGGTACACCATGCTAGTAACGGGTTGGACCCCCTTTTGCCTCAGAATTGCCTCAATTCTTCGTGGCATAGATTCAACAAGGTGCTGGAAGCATTCCTCAGAGATTTTGTCCATATTGGACTTGATGGCATCACCACAGTTGCCGCAGATTTGTCGGATTCACATCCATGATGCGAATCTCCCCGTTACACCACATCCAAAGATTGCTCTTATTGGATTGAGATCTGGTGACTGTGGAAGGCCATTTGAGATTACAGTGAATTCATTGTCATGTTCAAGAAACCAGTCTGAGATGATTCCAGCTTTATGACATGGCGCATTATCTGCTGAAAGTAGCCTATCAGATGTTTTGGGTACATTGTGGTCATTAAAGGATGGGCATGGTCAGCAAACCAATTACTCAGGTAGCTTGTGCGTGTGCAATGATGCTCAATTGGTACCAAGGGGCCTCAAAGGAAGTGCCAAGAAAATATTCCGCACACCATGACACCACCACCACAGCCATGAACCGTTGATTACAAGGAAGGATGGATCCATGCTTTTCATGTTGTTGACGCAAATTCTGACCCTACCATCCGTATGAATGTAGCAGCAGAAATCGAGGACTCATCAGACCAGGGCAACGTTTTTCAAATCTTCTACTGTCCAATTTCGATGAGCTTGGGCAAATTGGAGCCTCAGTTTCTTTTGTCTTAGCTGAAAGCGAAGTGGCAACGGTGTGGTCTTCTGCTGCTGTAGCTCTGCCTCAAAGTTCGCGTAATGTGCGTTTAGAGATGCTCTTCTGCCTACCTTGGTTGTAACGGTGGCTTTTGAGTCCTGTGGCCTTTCTATCAGCTCGAACAGTGCTGACCCATCTCCTTTGACCTCTGGCATCAACAAGGCATTTCTGCCCACAGGGACTGCCGCTCACTGGATGTTTTTTCTTTTTCGGACCCTTCTCTTGTAAACCTAGAGATGGTTGTGCGTGAATCAGGAGATCAGCAGTTTCTGAATTTACTCAGAACAGCCCTTCTGGCACCAACAAAACCATGCACGTTCAAAGGCACTCAAATCACCTTTCTTCCCATACTGATGTCGTTTGAACTGCAGGAGATTGTCTTGACATGTCTACATGCCTAATGCACTGAGTTGCCGCATGTGATTGGCTGATTAGAATTAAGTGCTTAACGAGCAGTTGGACAGTGTCCTACATAAAGTGGACGGTGAGTGTAGGTCCCCTTTGTGGTAGGTATCGTATATTAGGGCTCCAGAAGGTTTGAGTCCCCCAGTGGTAGTTAAGATTGCCCCAGTAAGTTGGTAGATTGGGGCACTCAGACGGGTCGGGTAGATAAGGTATAGTCTGCCCCGTAGGTATGTAGGACCCCCAGAAAGGTAGGTTGATAGCTGGCCCACATTAGGATAAGTAGATAGGGCCCCCCCAAACATCTAAGTGACCTGCAGGAGCCCCACAAGAGGGCCCAACACTTTTCAGGGGCTTTTTAAAGAGGACAATTAAAAAAAACCACCTCTGGGCCCTAAAAGAGGCCTCACCCTTTTCGGACACAAAAGAGGACCCCACCCTTTAGGCCCGCAAGATGCCCACATCCTTTAAGGCCCAGCAAGATGCCCACACCTTTAGGGCTCCGCAAGAGGCCCCACACCTTTAGGGCCTCGGCAAGAGGCCCCACACCTTTAGGGCCCCCAAGAGGCTCCACACTTTTAGGGCCCCCCAAGAGGCTCCACACTTTTAGGGACCCCGCAAGTTGGCCCCACACCATTTAGGGCCCCGCAAGATGCCCCCACACTAGGCCCCGCAAGATTTTTGCCACTCCCTTTAGGTCCCCGCAAGATAGATGCCACACATTTAGGGCCCAGCAAGATGCCACACAACTTTTAGGGGACCCGCAAGATGCCAAACACCTTTAGGGCCCCGCAAGATGCCCACACACCTTTAGGGTCCGCACAAGATGCCACAACCTTTAGGCCCGGAAAGATGCCACACACCTTTAGGTCCCCGCAAGAAGCCACACCCTTAGGGCCCCGCAAGATGCAACACTCTTTAGGGCCCCGCAAAGATGCCCCAAACCTTTAGGGCCCCGCAATGATGCCCCAACCTTTAGGGCCCCGGAAAGACTGCCCACCACTTTTTAGGGCCCCGCAAGATGCACATTTTAGGCCCCGCAAAGATGCACATTTTAGGGCCTGCAAGTGGCCCCAAACAAAAGCAAAATTTAAAGTCTAAGTGTGGGTGGAGGGAGCGCGGCAGAAGAATGAGGAGGGTCCGTGGAGGAACGAGGGGGTTTACAACTGTGGGAGGAGGGGCCGGCCTCAGATGCATTCTTAGCTAAATGCATTTTCATAGAAAAAGGATTGTTCTCTTAATTACTTCTTCATTACCGGAGCCATGACAGGGACATGAACCGAAGCTCCCCTCTCTCCATGTGCGCGGCACCGGACGGGATGCTATGATACACGTGACAAATTAAACAGTGAAGCCCACCCATGATTTAAACTGTGTTAGGACATCCGTCGGTGCCGCGCAATGGTGAGGAGGGAGCTGCTGGTTTTCTGTCCTGTCACGGCTCCTGTATCTGAAGGTAAGTAATTTAAGGAACAATCCTTTTTCTATGTAAATGCAGTTGCTCTAAGAATGCATCTGAGGCCGGGCCCCTCTCCCAAAGTGTAACCCTCCTGCTGTTCTCCTCGGGGACCCTCCTCATTCTTCTGCGGGCCGCGCCCCTCCTAGTTCTTCTGCGGGGGTTCCGGGCCCCCTTCCAAACAGTGCGCCGCGCACATTCCTCTTTGACTTCTGCGGGCCGGGCCCTCCTCGTTCTTTTGCGGGCTGGGACCGCTCCTCCACACCGCCCGGCCCCCTTCCTTGGTGCTCTAATATGTTGTCGGGACCTCCTCCCACAACGCGCCTCTGGTTCTCCGCAGTACAGCCCAGCCGGTCCGTGAAACAAGAGGGCCTGTTTCTCCGGGCCCCTTGTTTCACGTTTTTCCTCCGGGCCCACGTTACACACTACGGTAGTACGCCTTTTGGGGCCCCTCCTTGCCTACAAGACAGTGAGGTCAGAAAGTAGGTGGTGGAGAGTGAATGGCCACCCACTTCCTACACGACTGCGACATCGACAAGGAGGTGGCAGTGATGATTTGGGCTGGAATACTGGGAAGTGGAGTGGTAGGTCCCTATGCGATTCCCTAACTTGAAGCATTTACAGTAGCCTTAGAAGTATAAAGACTCATTTTAAGGCCTCGTTCACATGGCTGATTTGGGAACGAATTTCAGCCGTATTGTGCGCGTGTTGCGCTCATACGGCTGAAATCCGTCCCTAGCGATTACGTTAATCCCACAGTTCTCATATAGAGAAACTATGGATTCCATCTCCCTCCCCCTCGGCGATACGGCGAGCGGGGAGAAAGGGACATGCACATTATCCCAGCGGGATACACGCCGTAATTGCGGGGCAAAATCCCTCCCGCAATTACGGCGTGAATAAGCTGTGTGAACATCGCCTAAGGGTGGTGAACGGCCACCCCCTTCCTACATGACTGTGACATCGGCAAGGAGGTGGCATAGTGAGGATTTGGGCTGGGATATTGGGTGAAGATAGGTGTAGTTCCTAACTGAGCATTTTCTGCCGTGGTATGAAGATATTAATTGTACCTAAAATCAATTTCATGCAAGACCATGCACCATCCCATGCTACAAAAAAACAATTAAGAGATAAAATCACGGTTTGGCCACCTTCTCCTGCAAACCTCAATCCTACTGAGAACCTGTGGAGCAGCCTTAAAAGGAAGATCGATGAGAGTGGCCATCGGTACACCTCAAAACAGCTCTGAGAGGCAATGTTAGCAATCTGGAAGGAACTAAAAGCAGAAACCACACGTGGACTTACAAGCTCTATAGATAAGAGAGTTCTGAAAGACATCTCGAAGAAGAGGACGTCATACAGCAATGGAAGACCATTTGAAATTGAGTCATACACTAATTACAACACTGAGTTTGTTGTGTACCTTATTAACTACAGAGTTTGAAATCTGCAGGACGTGGGGTGCACAACAGGGGCTCTAAAAATTTAAATAAGCAGGCACTTGTTGGATTTATTGAGAAAGGTGTCCTTTAAATTGTCACAGGTCTCGAGACATTTCTCACGGGGGGCCCAAACCCTTACTCATTTCTCATGGGCATTGAACGGGTGATGAGATCCAAGATGGTGATTTAAACATAAAAAAGGTTCAACAGGGAGGCGTGGTGGATATCCGACCTGGGCACTCGGTCTCCAGCAGGTTTAATGTCAAGCAGGACCTATCTTACCAATACTAATACAACATGTTTCTTTTTGCAAAATTTTTGCCATTTTTTAAAATTGCCAAAGTTGTTTTTTAATACTTGTGATTGTTGTCATTTATGGGGGGTGAACTTTTGTAAAAAGGGGGGTGTCCAATGAGAGGGCGCATAGAGGGGAGAGATTCCCTTAATTGGAGTCTGCATTTTTTCCATTAATCTATGATAAGGCATTTCCCGAAAGGGTTTGCAGTTCTTATGCATCAGTAACATGTTTGGTGGCCAGTAATCATAATAAAAACATTTGAATTTTTTGTGTAACCCGCACTCTCCCCGAGCGGGAAAGGGGTTTATCCTCGGTTCATCTATCAACTTAACTTTTGAAAATACAAACTTTTTGATTCAAGTCGTGTTTATTTTTGCAAGACTGTGCACCACCCCATGCTGCAAAAACACCATTGACTCTTTGGCTGCATAAAATCATGCTTAGACCACTATCCTCCCCAGACCTCAATCCTACTGAGAACTTGCGGAGCCTCCCATGAGAGTGGCCCTTGGTACCACTCAAACAGCTCTGAGAGGTAATACCGCCCCTATCAAATAAAGGAAAATCGAAAACTATACATAAACTTACAAGCTCAATGGGAAGGGCCCCTTGTGAAATCCCAAATGGAAAAAATGGCTTCTCTGTCATCCCCGGAAGTAACTTTTAGGGCGACATGTATGAATTCGAATGGGTACTTTTTTTTTACTTGGGGCCGACACCAGAGTTCTAAATAGATATAGAAAGATATAGAATACGACAGATTTTTGGCGCATTACATAGAGCTTAATGCGCCAAACTTTGGGTATGGGCATAGAGTGTAATGCGCCAAACTTGGCGCACTAAGCTCATGTAAGGGCCCCAAAACCCATGGTATTACTACCCCTCTTCTATATTAATTAGAACTGGAGTGTTGGCACCGAGTAAAAAAAAAAAGTACGCATTCGAATTCATACATGTCGCCTTTAGATTTAAGTTGTGTTTATTCGTGTAGAATGATGTTGATGTAGCAAATGACAGATTTCTTTTGGAAATATTAAACATTTTCAAAAACTTGATTGTAGAATAAAACTTTTTTTCGTGTTCTTTTCAAAATAAGAATAAAGCCTTTTCCGTGATCAAGATTTGCACTTGTCATAACAATCACGTTGTCATATAACTAAAGAAAAAATCCTTGCCCATATTGACTGGAAGAACAAACCAAGACGAATGTGCGTTATCATGTGGAACATGGGCCATGATTTACTGTCAAAAGCAACGTTTCTATAGCAAAGTTACCAAGCTGCAAAATAAAAAGGAAGGTCCTGGAAAGGGACAAAGTGTGTTCCATATGTGGGGTAAGAAAGGACCTATTTATCATTGCAGACCTGGCCTGTGCATAAAGAATTGTTTCAAAGCATACCACCCATCTATGAATTATTGACCTCTTACCGACATATGACGCATGAGTACATCCTGGTGCCGGTAAGAGGCTGCTAATTGCAGCTATCACCAAGCGGTTCCAGCACGGGATGGAGTTGCCACCATCCCGCGCTATTTAACCCCGATTGGAGGCTCCGCGGTGAAATTGTGGGGTTCCGATCGATGAACATGGCAGCTGGAAGCCTTGTGCACTTCCATCGCCGTCATGTTTTATGTTTTACTATTTTCTACTGAAAATCACAGAAAAGGTAGGGAATAATGGCCTATAAAGATAACATAAAACTTAACTTTTAATATATCTTTAAAAAAAACTAAACCTATCACACCCTTTATCTGGAGACCTGCCTGTCTACAATAGAGCTGCCAACCCGACAAGGGCGACCCAACAAAGCCTCCTGGCAATCACCCTATAAGCCCCTATTGAAATCAAGGAGAAATAGCTGTGTTGCACAGGAGCTAATGATCTCCTATAGATATACTATAAGAACAATGAAAACATTATCAGTACAATGAAAAACTCAGATACACCTCAAACTCCGACGCGTTTCTATCACATATGGGTGGGTTTATCAAGGAGTTTCTCAAAACGAAATGTATTAGATTATAAAAAAGTACAAAAGTACAATACAGTATACAGACATCCAAGTAAAAAATATATAAATATGTGTCCAACCTTAGCTTGTTATAAACACCCTTTGCTTTAAATATACACTCACCGGCCATTTTAATTAGGTACACCTGCCCAAAACTGCTCGTTAACACTTAATTTCTAATCAGCCAATCACATGGCGGCAACTCAGTTGCAATTTAGGCATGTAGACATGGTCAAGACAATCTCCTGCAGTTCAAACCGAGCATCAGTATGGGGAAAAGAAAAGGTGATTTGAGTGCCTTTGAACGTGGCCATGGTTGTTGGTGCCAGAAGGGCTGGTCTGAGTATTTCAGAAAACTGCTGATCTCCTGGATTTTCACGCACAACCATCTCTAGGGTTTACAGAGAATGGTCCAAAAAAAGAAAAAACATCCAGTGAGCGGCAGTCCTGTGGGCGGAAATGCCTTGTTGATGCCAGAGGTCAAAGGAGAATGGGCAGACTGGTTCGAGCTGATAGAAAGGCAACAGTGACTTCAAATAGCCACCGTTTACAAAATGGTAGGCAGAAGAGCATCTCTGAACGCACAGTACGGCGAACTTTGAGGCGCGATGGGCTACAGCAGCAGAAGACCACACCGGGTGCCACTCCTTTCAGCTAAGAACAGGAAACTGAGGCTACCAATTTGCCCAAGCTCATCGAAATTGGGACAGTAAAAAGATTGGAAAAACGTTTGGGGCCTGGTCTGATGAGTCTCGATTTCTGCTGCGACATTCGGATGGGAGGGTCAGAATTTGGCGTTCAACAACATGAAAGCATGGATCCATCCTGCTTGTATCAACGGTTCAGGCTTGGTGGAGGTGGTGTCATGGTGGTGTGGGAATATTTTCTTGGCACTCTTTGGGCCCTTGGGTACCAAATTTGAGCAAAACGTTGCAACGCCACAGGCCTACCTGAGTAAATTTTTGCTGACCATGTCCAGCCCCTTTATAACCACAAGTACCCAACATCTGATGGCTACTTTCAGCAGGATAATTTCGCCATGTCATAAAGCTGGAATCATTCAGACTGGTTTCTTGAACAAAGAGGAATGCTTCAGCACCTTGTTGAATCTAGCCACGAAGAATTGAGGCAGTTCTGAAGGCAAAAGGGGGTCCAACCCGTTACTAGCATGGTGTACCTAATAAAGTGGCCGGTGAGTGTACTTACAGTATCAATGCCCCAGGCAGGAAGTAGTAAAACCCCCATCTTTGTACACTCTAATGCATTGTGTATACAATGCATTAGGTTATAGAAACAATCGCGCCTCCTAGTTGTGAAGCGCCCGAGGGGGATTCAAAAGTTACAAAAAAAGTATAAAAAAAAAAAATTAAATATTAAAAGTTCAGATCACCCCCTTTTGCCATTTTACAAATAAAATAATAAAAAAGTTTCACATATCTGGTATCGCCGCGTCTAAAAAGGTCCGATCTATAGATATACAAATAATGCAACAAATCTTCATTCTTTGAATAAGAAATCATCATGGCTATTACTTCTTTAGGCTGAAGAAGTGCCTAGACTAGATGGAAGAGGTTGTCTCACCATGCTGTTTCACAGAGGCACAGGGCGCTTCAGATTCACAGTTTATCACTCCTTCTGGCTAGACTGTTGGTGGTGCTATAGCAGCTGAACTGAAGCCACTGACCGCCGCCAGCGATGCTCTGGTAGCTTCCTGCATAGGAAGCTATGAGAGCCAGGAGCCCCAGAGAGCACTGCTGGGAATGGGGGTGGGGCTTAGCGGGAGCCGTGAGGCTCCGACCCTTCTCCACAGCAGAGCAGTGTAAAGAGCCAGGATACCTGCAGCAGGACAGGGGAGTGCACCACCCGGGGTGTGTATTTCAGTGTGGGTGTGGGGGGAGGGGGCTGTGTGTATTTCAGTGTGTGGGGGAGTGCTGTGTGTATTGAGTGTGTGGGGGAATGGTGTGTGTATTTCAATGTGCGGGGGCGGGGTGTGTGTATTTCAGTGTGTAGGGGCGGGGTATGTGTGTATTTGTGTGTGCGGGAGAGGGGTATATGTGTTTGAGTGTGCAAGGGGGTAGGAGTTGCCTACTTTTCTTCTGCCCCTTGCTCCTGCCACCTGCGGTCTGTCTTTGGCGGCTGCAGGGGGCTGGATACAGACCACAGAGAGCAGGAGTTGCCCTCCTGTGGTCTGTCTCCGGCAGTCGCACGGGGCAGGATACAGGCCACAGGTGGCAGAAGTTGTCTCCTGTACCTTGCTCCTGCCACCTGACTCTGGCGTTTGCCTATGGCAGTGATGGCGAAGCTTTTTGAGATCGAGTGCCCAAACTGCGACTGAAAAAAACCTCAGTTACCGCAAAGTGCCGCCGACGTGGGGCAGGAAGCAGGGAGGTGACGTGGGGAAGTGTGGCCGCACAACAATTAATACGAGGGATGTGACGGCCGATTAACCCATCCCTCTGCCATATTTCCACTATACAGTGACCATATTGTGGTAGATAGCAGTGTGTCATCTCCCGCCTAGACTACTGCAACAACCTTCTCTGTGGCCTCCCATCTAGCGCTCCCCTTCAAACCATTCTCAACTCAACGTCTTGTCTTTTTTCGGCCTTACAAACTATGTAACTATGTAACTCTGCTGCCCGTCTTATCCACCTCTCTCCTCGCTACTCCCCTGCCTCCCCTCTGCCAATCCCTTCACTGGCTGCCCATTGCCCAGCGAATTCATTTCAATTTGCTAACCTGACCTACAAGGGTCTCCACAACCCTCCCCTCCATACATCCCCTGCCCTAATCTCCAGATACTCCCCCCTCACGCAACTCCGCTCCTCACAGGACCTTCTTCTCTGTTCTCCCCTTATCAGCTCCTCACAAAACCGTCTCCAAGACTTCTCCGTGCTTCCCCCACACTCTGGAATCACTGCCCCCAACAATCAGACTCTCTGCCACTCTCACCACTTCAAAAGCAACCTGAAAACCCACTTCTTCAGGATTGCCTATAACCTACACTAACCCTGCTGCAACTATACTTCCCCACAAACATTCATGCCCCTTTCTCTCCAGTCTCTTCCCTCCTCCTTGTAGATTGTAAGCCGTTCGCTGGGCAGGGTCCTCTCTCAGATCTGTACCTAGTATTATAAGTCAATTCATTTAGTTAAAATTGGTGTACTCATTTTGACGTATTATGTAATGTGACCCCCCTCGAATGTACAGCGCCATGGAATCAATGGCGCTTTAAAATAAATGTTAATAATGTTAATAATAATACACAGGTGCTCAGCAGACAGTTGACTGAATAATACCACAACACCACGACCACATATCACCACCACATAGTGACTGAATAATACCATGACCACATATCACCACCACATAGTGACTGAATAATACCACAACACCACGACCACACATCACCACCGCATAGTGACTGAGTAATACCACCACAACACTACCACATAGTGACTGAATAATACCGCCATACCATTGCTGAAATAATAAAAAAAAAAAAAAACCAATACACCTTTTAGTGCACACTTTGCACACCAGAGATTACAGTTCCCGTCTACATTTAGTGACTCACATGTGACGTTTCTCCGAATGAGTCGTTCACATTCCTGTTCTACTCCATCCTGTTCAATCTTCATTCTGACTTCTCCACCAACACTATCCCTAGCAGATTTATTACACAAATAATCTTAGAATCCTCACTTTTTCCAGCAACTCCTTACTTAGAGGTATTATAAGTCCCCCTCATGTAGGTAACATAGTTCCCCTCAATTATGCAGGTGTAAAGAATATATGTCCCCCCTCATGTCAAGCAGTATTATAATATTTATAGATATATATATATATATATATAATAGTATATAATAGTTATATATATATATATATTAAATATATATATGTAATATATATATATATTATATATAATATATACACCTCACCGTCCACTTTATTAGGTACATCCAAGCTAGTAACGGGTAGCGGAACCTCCATTTTGCCTTCAGAACTGCCTCAAGTCCTTCGTGGCAAAGATTCCACAGAGATATATGTGTAGCAACATGCTCAATTGGTACCAAAATGGTGCCCAAAGAGTGCCAAGACTAAATTCCCCACACCATGGACACCACCACCACCAGCCTGAACCGTTGATACAAGGCAGGATGGATCCATGCTTTCATGTTGGCACAGGTCCCCCTAGTATATAGCCATGCACAGGGCTCCCCACATATATAGCAGGCACAGGGTCCCCCAGTATATAGCTAGGCACAGTGGCTCCCAGTATGTAGCAGGCGCAGGTCCCCCAGTATAAAGCCAGCACAGTGCTCCTCACAAGTATATAGCCATGCACAAGGGCTCCCAACAGATATAGCCATGCACAGGTCCCCAGTATAATAGCTAAGGCAGCAGGGCTTCCCCAGTATATAGCTAGGCAACATGGCTTCCCACAGTATATAGCCAGAGCACAGAGAGGCTCCCCTACAATATATAGCCAGGCCACAGGGCTCCCACAGAATATAGCTAGGCGCAGGGTCGCCACCGTATATAGCCAGCAAAACAGGGCTCCTCACATGTATATAGGCCATGCACAGGCCCCCCATATATAGCTAGGCACAGGGCTCCCCACAGTAATATAGCATGCACAGGACCCCCAGTGCCAGTGCGGGAGCCTGAATAGCTCGAATGAGAGGTAAAGAAAGGATATACTGCCCGCATTTTGAGAACCACCGTTGAAAGTCTGGTGGCACTATAAACAACTTTTATAATCATGAAAAATGTGAACCGAGAGTCTCAAAGTTTTTTTCTCATGTATGATAGAATAGCATAAATGCTTCTTTAGGGATTTCCACGTAGTGTAATTGCCCTTTTTGTGCAGAAGAGTGCCCGCTGGCGTCGGTCCTGTTAGGATGGAGGTAACATGTATAATCATACAATTATGTGGCCGCAGCCCTGCCAATGGTGCGCCCAGTTTTTTGCATACGTTTTTATTACAGAAATTTTTTTGTGTGCAGAAACATACGTATACCTATGGTGTCATATGATTTTAACCTAGATGGAAAGGAATAGGTGCTTCCATTTTTGTGATATCTGTCCCCCGCCCACTCTCACAGCTTGTCATAAGAAGGGCAGCTTTGCAGGTTTGGTGTTTTTTTCTATTTTTCTCTCTGAATAATGGTGGTCGGATGACCCAGCTAGGAGGCCAGATTGGCTCGAAAGAGAGGTAAAGATAGGCAATAGGACTGCCCGATTTGAGATCACGTTGAAAAGTCATTTTTTTTTTTTTGGGTCAGCTTAACATGTATCAGATCATGATATGTGAACCGAGAGTCTCAAAGTTTTTTCCAGTATATAGCTAGGCACAGGGCTCCCCAGTATATAGCTAGGCACAGGGCTTCCCACAGTATATAGCTAGAAGAATCATGGCTTCCCTACAGAGTAAATATAGTCCGTAGCACAGGGCTCCCTCCAAGAAATATAGCCAGGTCACAGCTCCCCACAGTATATGCAAGCGCATGTCCCACAGATAAAGCCAGGCACAGGTGCTCCTCACAGTGAATATAGCCAGCACAGAGACCCCACAGTATAACAAATAACTAGAGTGAGCTGAGCTCTGTGGTTCACACTGAAAACCCACAGAGCTACAGTCTACAGATATATTAGAGATCAGCCCCTGTGGGTCAGATTATAGAAGCTGTCTCAATATAACTGATAGACTGTCATCCTCTGTGGGTCAAGTGTGACCCATGATCCAGCTGACAGTTTATGCGCACTCATAACAATGTATTTGGCCCCCCAGATCTGTCACACTAACATATAAGAATCGTGCCTGCCCAAGTACCTGCTCCGCTGCCGGCTGTTTACTGCGCGGGCACTCACTGACGTAAGATGAGGAGGAGAGCATGCCAGGCACTGGCATCCAGGCTTACATCAGCCTCGCTCCTCTCCTCACAGAAATCCCCCAGTAGCACTCCTGAGTCCCGGACCCTGGTCGCACAGTTGGACAGGAACCACCATTAAGCCGCAGCATATAAGGTTACGCTGCGGCCGCTCTCCTCCCGACCCTGCGCACAGTGACAGGAACCACCAGCAGCCGCCAGCATGAGAGGTTACACTGCGGCCGTTGTCCTCCCGACCCTGCGCACAGTGACAGGAACCACCAGCAGCCGCAGCATGAGAGGTTACGCTGCGGCCGCTCTCCTCCCGACCCTCGAGCACAACGGCATTGCACCACAGCAGCCGCAGCCTGACAGGTTACACTGCGGCGAGTCCTCCCGACCCTGCGCACAGGAACCACCAGCAGCCGCAGCATGAGAGGTTACGCTGCGGCCGCTCTCCTCCCGGCTGCGCAGGGAGCCCAGCGGCATTTAGAGGAGTGGAGCAGCGGTCATTAAATATAGTAGTCGCCGGCGCCGCATTGTTGTTCTCTTTGAGAGCCAACGATGCCGCGGGATGTATGAGGGTGGCCAGGGAATGAAACAAACCGGGGCAGCAGCAATATACCTGGTCACGAGCCCCGGATAAATCTGCCTAGCGACCGCCCCGTTTGCAGACGTATATTGCGCCATCTGTTCCGTAACCATAAAGTGGATAGACACCAGTGTACACAGGCTCTCCAGACTCTGTATATTATCACCTACAGTGATCAAATAGATGGTAGACACCAGTGAACACAGGCTCTACAGATTGGATATAGACTTCCATAACAGTGGACCATATAGTGTTAGACACCAGTGTAACAGTGCTTTAGCAGACTGTATATTACCTCCATACAGTGACCCAAATATTGGTATGATACCAGCATACACAGGCTCTACAGACTGTATATTACCACCATACAGTGACCATATAGTGGTAGATACCAGTATACACATGCCCTGTAGACATATATGTGATTACAGTGCAGTTACATGCAGGGACTTACAGATGACATCTTTTATGATGAGTTGTTCTCTTTCCCTTTTCTTCTCCATCCTGCCCAGACCACTATGATGATTTCTCCCGGCCATGACTTTTTATTGCAGAATTGATCATGCAAACATCTTAGAATATTCTAATTATGTTCCAGTGCGACGTCCCTACCGTGAACCCCCCCCCTTCACCCCTCTGTACAAACTCACAGACATTGGATAGGTGATGGATAAGGAGAGGTGTTTATGTGGTGATAATTGGAGATGTAGGGAGGTATAGTTGAGGTGAGGATCACGAGCATAATAGGTGGAGTGGTTAAGAGTAATAGGTGGAAGTGGTGAGGTGTGGTGGGGAGTTTATAGGGTGATAAGTGAAGGAGAGGGGGTTATGGTGTGGTAGCTGGAGGTGGTGGGGAGTTTATAAGTTGATAGTTGGAGGGTTTAGGGGATGGTAGGTGGGGGTTGTATTCTGTGTTGGCACTTGGATGCATAACACAATGTTGGTGTGGTTAGAAGAGGGGGTATCAGAAAGCTCAAAAGCTAGTATAGGGCACAATCTTTCTCGGGAGGGATGGGGGACAAAGGACAAGCTATCCTTGGATATTTTTGCAGCAGAATCATATTTTGCTGCTTGAACTTCATACCCTGCACTCCCAGAAGATCGGCCTCAGATATGATCTTTAGAGGGTGCAGGGGATGGAGTTTAGTACTTTCATGTGTTTTTGTTTTTATACAGGTTTCCCCTTTGGACTATGTCAGACGCATTGGACTATATCAGACCAGCAAATGGTTTCTATTTCATAATAAAATAGGTCAACAGGCTGATGTTACAGGGAGTGGTTAGTATTTATAAAATAAAAGATGTTTTGTGTACTACACATTCTTCCTTTAATTAATACGCAGTATTAGTAATGGAGACGTCTGACAGACACCTCTCTATTACTATCACTTAGGCTTGGTGTCACCCAGCAGCAATCTTTGTCACCCCAATGCATCAGGTGTACAGGGAAGAACCGAGATACCATCAGAGGGACACCCTCTAATGTGATGGTCCACTTGGGAATGGCTGCAGGCTCGTATTTTTTGGGGTAGGAAGGGCCCAGTACGACATGGTCTTTCAATTCTGAAATATATTAACTGCACTTTTGTATTTACCTTGGCTTGTTAAGAAAAAGTTACTAAAATATAAATAATGTCCCAAGACTCCATTATTACATAAGCTTCAGGTGCTTCTCCTGGATTATTGGAGAATGGTGATTGACCCCTGCAGTCCAGAAGTGGAGGAAGAGCATGCTCTTGCCTCAGTAAATTGTCCATAGTTACATGATTGGGCTATTCATGTGGTTCCCTCAATGAACTCTAGCTCCTCACACCCAGCACCACTCATGAAGCCTCAAATTATGACACTCCCGACACCATGCTTGACTGCAGGCAGGACACACTTGTCTTTGTACTCCTCACCTGTTTGCCGCCACACACACTTGATACCATTTGAACCAAATAAGTTTATCATGGTCTCATCAGAGCACAGGGCATGGCTCCAGTAATTATTGCCTTAGTCTGCTTGTCTTCACAACTGTTTGCGGGCTTTCTTGTGAATCATCTTTAGAAGAGGCTTTATTCTGGAACGGCAGCCATGCAGACCAATTTAATGTCTTATGCTGCATATGGTCCGAGCACTTCCAGGCTGACCCCCCCACCTCTGTAGCCTGTTCTGAGAGGAACATGTCTTGATAAACCTCTAGTGTCTTAACGCATTCACGCTGCAGGCTCAGTTTTCGTGTAGATTTTGGCGAAGTGTTTGACAATAGCTAGGGCACAAGTTGTGTCCATTTTTAAGTTAGAGTTTGTACTCACTTCTGCTTGCCATTGGTATTAGACATTCACTGCATGTTTGTTTCAGGGTTTGTTATATGAGGGCTCACGCAAATAGACGAATTGTAATAAAACGTACACGACTACTTTTACATTGTATCAAAGTGTTCAATATTCTTTTTGTGTTGTCCCACTGACAATATAGTACAATGTTTACAAAAATGTAAAGGGTGTACTTAGTTTTGTGAGATACTCTATATTTTTTTTTCTCCTACAGGTAGATGTACCCAGGCACCAATTTGTAAATAAATAAGACCATAGGCTTTGGTCTTCCACATCCGCAGTAACTATCGCGATGATTCCTAGGTTTCATTGTGCAGTCCGGGGTGTAGGACCAGATGTCTAGGGCCCCGGATAGCCCAGCTGCAACTTGCACATCCGTCATATATAGATGTGCTGCTGCAGGCGCCCACACTGTTGGTTGTCTCCACAGGGTGAGTATGTCTCAGGCCGTGCGAGACACTGGTGCAGCTTTGCTCACCTCCTGTGGTCGCTCTGCAGCACCAGACGACTTGCCTAGTAGGGCAAGGGACGCAGCTACCCTTGATGTCCTGTGGGACATTGAAGCCAGATGCTGGCAGGTAGGTATGGGGAATCACGCTGAATATAGGCTGTGACTAGACCTCAATCCACTTATAAACCATCCCTGTCTTCTCAGTGGATAGCCCACCTAAGCCAATAAGTGTACAGCAGATAGCTCTGCTGGCACGAATACAGAAAGGCGCCAACAGGATTTTTTTTGGTGCAAATAGCACCATAAAAATGGTGCAGCCCCTAATGGGGCGACATGTTTGCCTTTGATCTATTGGACCAACGTTGGGTATTATAAGTTGTTTAAAGGCTTACTCAGTGACACATCCCTCCGAGATTTGGAAGAAATAATAGATGGAAGGTGTAATAAAAACACTGTTAAACAGAATACCGTATATAAATGAGTATAAACCGAGTTTTTCAGCACATTTGTGAAATGTCACTTCTCAGCACCAAAACCATAAAAGACCAAAATTGTTTTTTTTTATTTAAAATTAATTATAAAAACGGAAATAGTGTACATATCAAGCCTGATGTGATTCATGATAATCACTTCCCTTATCAGTCATAAGCAATGTTAATTGTTCTAAAAACACGGTGTAAAAGCAATTGACCAACCAATGAGAAGACAAGTGAACGAGGATAACCACGCATAAGACATCAATGGCAATGCAACCCAAATTGAAAAAAAAAAAAAAGAACCCCATACATACAGCATCAGCAATAATAGCCGAGAGAAAAAACAAACAAAATGCCATAATAAAAAATCAAAAAATAAAAATATACCATAAACGAAATACTAAAGCATCTATATAACCATACACACCTCTAACCCTCCAAGGAATTAATTAAAGAAATCTCCCACAACGCCTCCAAAAAAAGCCAAAAGCATATAAATAACCACTAAAATGTACAATAAAATGTCCTAAGAGAAAGGGTTTTGTCTGCACAACGGTAGGATTGCTTATTATTTAAAAATCTTGCAAAAACAAGTCACTTTGCAATATGTAGACCGATAAACGATGTGTCCTACCGTATTCTACAATAACCCGTCCTCAGTGTATGGGACTGCAATCAGCTTACAGGACGCTATAGCTAACAGACGCTGTTCAAGCTCTCTGATAGGCTGCCAACACGTGGTCGCTATAGCTACATGGACCTTGCCTTCCTGCAGCCTAGTTTGAAGCCAGTAAACACGCCACCTGTAAACAAAAGGAAACCAAGAACAACAGACCAAGTAAGATGAATCAATGTAATAGACAACCCCTTTTAAATTAATTTAGGTTTTGTTTGGGGTGGGGCATAGAAGATTTTGTCATAATATCTTCTAGAAGGTTTAAATTGGTTGACTTAAGTAACCATTTATTTTACATGAATTGGTAGTATTATGACATATTGATTTTACAAATTTTGGTTTAGAGATTTTGTATATCTCTTGAAGGTTTGAATTTTGAATTTAAGGAACCATTTATTGTATATTTATACATTATGGGTTTTTTTCATTTTGGTTTAAGATTTTTGTATAATAATCTCATAAAGGTTTAAATTGTTGTAATTAACATCCCTTTATTGTTACATTTGTATAGGATTATTTATACATTAATTTTTGGGGGGTTTGGAGGCATTTTGAGTTTGGAGATTGTGTATAATATCTCTTTTTTTTTCAAACTGAGGTTTTATTATTTTTTTCAGAATGTAGACAAGTAAAACATTTTACATCAGCAAAACAATTTCACAATATAGCTTAGTGAATAGTGTATAATATCTCTTGAAGGTTTGAATTTTGAATTTAACCCCTTACCCGCGCGGAGCCATTTTTGTTGGCATTCTCCTGACAGAGCCCTATTTTTGAAATCGTGTCTTAGTGTTCTACTTATGTGAGAATATACTTTTTGACACTTTAAACCTATCCAAGTGAATTCAGATATTCTTTTTCTCGTGAACACAATGTGGCTATAAGAAAAGTAAAAAGATTTATTGTGGTCCAAAAAATTACTTGTTTAATTTGTGAGAAAAAATCAAATTATATGGTGAAAGAATGTGAAAAAATTTACCAATCTTCAAACTATCAAAAATTATCTGCAATGAAACTGCCAGATAGTTAGTTCCAAACACCAAAAAGTTTTATAACTATGCATCTATCCATAATGTTGTGCTGTTAATTTTGGTGGCATCATTTTTTTTGAAATGTTTTTTTTTTTTTTATACCACATTAGTGGGCTAATAAATTTTAGTATGTAATTTTTCAAAATTTTCAAGAAAAATATAGAGCAATATAACATATTTTTAGGGACCAGTCCAGTTTCCTTACGTGACATTGATTGACTGTATGTAAGATACCCCAAGGATAAATAGACCACATCTGAAGAAAACACACCCCTTAAAGATTCAAAACAGCAATTAGAAAGTTTAAGTTAACCCAATGAGGAGTTTCACAGAAGCGAAAAGCAAAGTAGGAATGTGAAAATTTCAAAAATTCACTTTATTTGCAGATTTTCAAATATTTTGCATTATGACAAGAATACGGATAAATGTGATCAAGAAATGCCAAATTATATTTGAATCCCACAATTCTGCCGTTTTCAGAGATATCCCATAATGAGGCCCTAGTGCATTATTTGGCACAACCACAAGCCCCCAGAATATGGGAGGACACCAAACTGACCACTTGGGCCCTCATTTTCAGTTACAATTTTTATTTAGGGGCCATTCGGTTGCGACCACCCTAAGGGTTTCCAAGCCAACGTAGATAAATACCCCTAAAAAGACCCCATATTGCGGGAAACTACACCCCTTACGGAATATATCTCAGAGTGTAGTGAAGTAGAGGGTCTACCCCCACAGGCTTTACACAAAAATTTTTTATAGCTTTCGCATCTGAAAATTAAAAAAATATATATTTTTTGCCAATAATACTTCAATTTTAGCTGAAATAGTTTAATTTATATAACAAGGAATCTTGGAAAAAAAGCCCCAAAATTTGGTGTTTCCGCAATATCCTTCCAAGTTTGGCAATACCCTACATGTGGGTTGTAAACTGCTGGTTTGGTCGCATGGCAAGGGGGTACAAGGGGAGGTAGTGCTATAGGCTTTGGCGCTACAGATATTGGTGGGCCATGTCCGCATCTCCAAAGCCCCCAAAGTACTTGAAGACAGGTGAAAACCTTCCAGAAGTTGCTCCATTTTGGATTCAACTCCCTCAGGGATCTCCAACCTTAAGGTTGTAATTTCTGCCGTTTTGGGCGCACAGGTGTTTCCGTAGTTTTTTTTTAGCATTTGGGCCCTGGAAAGAGAGAGGGCGGGGGGAATCGCAGTTTCGCCATTGTTTTTGGGCTTCATTTTTTACATAATCGCCATACGGGAAAATGACGGTGATAACTTTTCCTATGGGGGTCGGTACAATTACAATGAAAATAAATTTTATATAGTTTTTATTAATGAATTTATTCTTTTACAACAATAGAAGCGAGTTTTATAAACAGTAAGTGTTTTAAGTTGTCGTGATTCATGACAGCCATAGCTTCTTAATTTTTCGCAATGGAGCTGCTTGTGGCCTTGTTTTTTACGAGATGAGTTGATGTTTTTATTGATACCAATTACGGGGGGCATATGATGCTTTGATCATTTTATTATTAAGGTATTTGTAGAAGCATTATAGTACAAAAAACAGCAATTACCGTTATTGGTTTTTTATTTTAATTTTTACAGGCGTCACTTGTAGGCGTATAAATGGAGCATGCAAGTTTTACTTACAGGTTCTAATAACGATTACAGCGATACAACAATTGTATATTTTTTTAATTTTTACTGCTTTAATACAAATAAAAACACATTTAATTTGAAAAGAAAACACGTTTTTGCTATCACCGCAGTCTGAGATCCATAAACTTTTTTTTTATTTTCTGTTTATGGAGGCTTTATAGGGACTTTTTTTTTGGCGGATGATTGACGTTTTTATTGGTAATATTTTTTCTGGGTGACAAGACTTTATGATTCGCATTTAATCTTGTTTTTTGGAATGTAGGGTGAAGAAAATACTGTGTCAATCCTAGCATTAGTTTTTATTTTAATTTTTAATCAGTCGTTCACCGTGCAGTATCCGGTGACAAGTTATGTTTTACTCAGTGGGTTGAGACATATACGGTGGATACCCAAATTATGTTAGTTTTTTTATTTGACAAGCACAATTTTTTTGATGAAAAAAAGTGTTTTTATGTGTTAAAACAATATTTATGCATCGCTATCTTCTAAAAGCCGGAAACTGTTTTAATTTTTCCGTAAACAGAGCTTGTGTAAAAGATCTATTTTTTATGCGGGATGAACAGACGTAAAAAAATTGGCAAGCACTTTGATGTTGGAAATGCTTTTATAATTACTTGTTATTAACTCCAATTTAATGTATCAGCGGATGAACAAAAACTCGCTATTCTGTGGACTGGTTTTTTAGGAGGTTTTTTTTTTATATGGCGTTCACCTAGCGGGTTAATTAACATGACAGATTAATAGGTTGCGGGCCGCTACGCACGCGGCCGATACCAATATTGGATACTGTATTTTATTTTTGAACTTTTTTAGGGCGATTGGCGTTCTGAAAAGGGGAAAATGGCGATGTACGAGTTTTATTTTATATTTATGTGTTTGTGTTTTACTTAGAGTTATACACTATGTTTTTAACTTTTTACATACTTTTACACTTTCCCCCAGGGGGGAATTGTCATTGAACGATCGTCGATCCATTAACAAAATAGAGATCATCATAACAGCTTTAAAGCTGTATCCTGGTCTGCCATTGGGCAACTGTCTGTCACGCTGCCACAATGCATTGGTGGTGCATCGTGACGTCACCAGACCCCCGGATGCGTCAATTCAGCGTCCGGGTGTCTGGAAGGAGACCTGTACCCGGCGCTCCACTCCTGCCTGCCCCGCATCCGCATGTCGCGACCCACGATGTCGCGACATCGGGGTGTGGTGGGGGGGTTAATCCCCCGCAGGCCGGAGCGCACTCCGGCCATGGGGGATGCGGCATGAAGCCAGCGTTAAAATGATCCGCTGGTTTCATGCCGCGATCTTGCGCGCTCCGCTAGTGAGCGCTGCAAGATTGCCGTAGACGTACTCATACATGGCAATTTGCGGAACCCTACCCGACATTGCCGTATGAGTACGGCAACAGTCGGTAAGGGGTTAAGGAATAATTTATTGTATATTTATTAGTACTTATGCATTATGTTGTATTTTTTATTTCTCTCGGCTCTATTTTGTGATGTCTGTCAGGAGTTAAATTTGTTGGATTGCCATTGATTCAACGCGTTGGTTGCAGCACCACTACGTCTCTCATTGGTATGTTATTTAACCACCGTGTGTTTTTAAGAAAAATAACAAGCTATGACTAAGGCAAGTGTTACCCAAATGCTTTTTTTAAATAAATTTGATAATAAAGTATAAATGACTTTTTAGATCGTGTTTCGGGAATGCTGACCACAACTACTTTTTTGGATATATGCCCTTGGCCTCTGGCTTGGACGTGCACCCTCACTCTGATGGTTCCTGCGAGCTGACCGAACACCACTTTTTTTCCTCTGATATTCATACCTTTCTGAAACAAACTGACCCTCCTTGTGGGTGGTTCAACCTCCAAAGAAAGCTACCAGTGAAATAAGCCCGATGGCCACTTTTGATGAGATTCATAAGCAACAACGTACGCATTTATTGTTGTTGGAGTCTCTTTCCATAGCAAGCCAAACTATGGCTATGGAATGGATCAAATGGAGACTTCCTTGTCATGTTTAGGTCATAACATTTGGTTAAAATGATTATTGACAAAGAAAAAAACCAACATTTTCAAATTTGATAGTTTCCTAACAAAACACAAAATTCCGGGATCCATAGTGTAATTTTTCCCACATTATTTAAACATAACATTCCTAACAGCTCTTCTTCACCTTCATAGGTTCTGCCGCAAAATCTTAATATCTTAACCCTTAAACGACCCGCCTGTTTTTGGCCTTCCTGAGACCCAGCCCTATTTTTGAAATCTGACCATGAGTCCCATTTATGTGAGAATAACTTATTGACCTGTTAACCTATCCATGAGATTCAGAGATTGTTTTCTCGTGACACATTGTTCTTTCATTAAGAAACAAATTTTTATCAATACACTCCTTTTTTGTTTGTTACAAATATCAAAATTTCAGTGAAAAGTTGGATAAATATTGCGATTTATTAGAAAAGTTTCCAAATTTCTGTCGTGCAAGACAGATAATTATTCACCACAAAATTAGTTTATAACTATCATCTACCATATTTCCACTATAGGTTGGCATCATTTGTTTAAATATTTTTTTTTTTTTTTTTTTACAGACATTATAGGGCTTAGAAATTTATAGTAGTAATTTCTCACAATTGTCAGAAAATTGCAATATACATTTTTTTTAGGGACCCTCCAGTTCTGATCGTTGGCCCTTTGAGGGGCTGCAAGTTAGATACCCCCATAAATATATGCCATCTAAGACCCTTAACGTATTTACAACATTATATAGGAAAGTTTGACATAACCCTTAGATATTTTCACAGAAATTAAATCAAAAGTGGAGGTGAAATTTCAAATTTCACTTTTTTTGCAGATTTTCAATAATTATATCCATATTCCACTGGAAACGGTAAATGAGACTAAGATAAATCACTTAATATCAATTCCCCCAGCTCTGCCGTTTTTAGAATATCCCATATGGGCCCTAGTGCATTTTATTTGGCATCAACCATTAAGTCCCAGAATAGGAGGAGGCACCTACTAAATACTCTGGGGTCTGCATTTTCAATACGATTTAAATTTAGGTCACCATTATCATGTTTGGGGACACCCAAAGGTGCTAAAACATAATAAACACCCCAAAATAGACCACATATTGGAAAACTACAACCCCCTTAAGGAAATATATCCAGGGGTGCATTGAGTATATATACCCCATATTGAGATATCACAAATTTTTTTTAGCAGAAGGCTGTGAAAGTAAAAAAAAAATTTTTCCATAATCGTGGGAGATTGTTTAGCTTTAAAGATGATTTCGAAATCTACAAGGAATCCAGGAAAAGAGAACCCCAAATACTTTGTTAAGCATTTTCTTCTCCAAGTAATGCAAAGTACACACTACGATTTGGTGTTAGAACTGCTGTTTGGGCGCATAGCAGGCGTATAAAGGAGGAGCGCTTTTGGCTTTTTGGAACGCAGATGTTTTGGTGGGGCCATGGTCGCATTTGCAAAGCCCCCAATAGTAGGCAGAACAGCCGAACCATTCCGATGAAGATCCGCCCCATTTTGGTTTCATCACCCATTCGGGATCACATTATCAAGGGTGTACTGTCATTTTGGATGCACAGGTGGTTCCATAGTTTATTTTTTTTTTAGTGCATAGTGGGGTATTTGAAAATGGGGGGAAAAACGCAGATTTCAGTCCATGTGGTGATAAAGTAGATAACAAAATTTTTACGAGCATGATTCGCCGTGCAGTGTTAAAATGATGTTCGATAAACTTTTTACTATGGGTGGTTCATGTTAATACAAATTATCATTAGCACTAAGCAAAACATCCACTAAATAAGTAACATAAAACTAATCCAAAAACCGCCTAAGTCCCCTTGTCAAGAGAGAAAACGTTCGACTCCAACCTACACACCCCCCAATCTTAAAAAACATATATACCACTAAGACATCCCTTCCATCACTAATTAATAACAAAAGCTGTGTGTGCCTCGCATATGACAGGTGTGCTCTAATGAATTATATATGCGTGGTGCGGAATGCTATCCCCAAAAATCAGAGTACCCTTTTATAAATTTAGTACGCAACTATAGTATCCAACTGATAGCAATTATTCACATTAAATAATTAAGGATTATGTGAAGCATAAAAATGTCCCACCCCTCCAGCCCAGCTAGTGTCGATAAGAGACACACACAAAAACAAAAGAACTCGGTCTGTCCCTGACTCTGTCCACACTGTGTTAATCCCAAATTTACGTGCAATAACAACCACCCAGAGACACACCTCATTACAACAGCATAACCCATCGAAAAATTTAATAAATATGGTTATTTATTAATTAACGTGCTATTTATCGATCACGTCCCCCCCCTAAACAGACCCCCCCTTCCCAAGCCTAAAAAAGTGGCCTCACCTTATATGTTGAGAGCTCCTAAACTTTTTACAAATTTTGATCGTGTGGCTTGTTGAGCTGAGTAGGGTACAAATATAAAAGCGAGAGAAGTTGACGTAATATTAAAATTAAGACACGTAATAATAGGGTGGGTCCACTGCATAGTTTAATAGATATGCATTTACAAAACACCTGAAAAAAGGGAGGCCATGTAGCCTGCCCCACTCCATTACACACCTGGAGCTAATACTAATAAACGAGAAAACAAAAACCCTCTGACATCACCGTGTTGCAGTCTCCGGCCAGATATATTAAAAAAATGTAACGCAAACAATAGCATACTTGTTTGCTCGCAACGAATTAATGGCATATACCGCAATTATAAAAAGTATATATTATTTAATGTAGAATTCACTTTAAACACCAACCGAACCATAGTTTTTATTCGATGTAAGACCAATACCCCATCTAATTACAAGTCCTGATGTCACCTACAAATCAAATAACACAACCTAACGTTGAGGCAAAGGTGCCCATCTAGCTGAATGCGAAGTGCATACCATAAAGAAAAACTTAACTCACCTTACAAACAACGCCCACATAATACATAAAAAAAACCCCCGTAAGAGCATACCAAGGCCCCACCACCCCCCCCACAACACCACATACGGTACAATACGGCCATACAACAGTTCATACAAAAGCGTACTCGCCACCCCCGGCTGATCAAAAGATCAAGTTGCAAAACGCCTTCAGCACGAACCTATCAAACCTCAGTTATCAGCCTTCGGTAAATTCTGAAAATATGGCTATTGACGCGAACGTTGAGACCCTCCCACCAACCCACACCCCCCAGCCTAACCTCTACCTCCAGTCTTCAACTCCTACAAAGTCAATCAAACCCCCAGAGCACACATATTGATACACCAAACCTGTCACCCCCGCGCATTAGTTCAAACTCCCTGCCCCCCAACCCCCCTCCAGGACTACCCCAGATGTCGCTCCGCCCACCATCACCACCGACTGCCCCCACTACCCCACCACACTACATATTAGAAAATACCTAGCCCCCCCAACACCTTTACGCCTCATCCCTCCTCACCCCTCCCCTCTCCCATCCTAAACCCCTAACATTCACACTACCTTTCCACTAATCAAGAGGTTCCCCCACCTCATCAAAAAAACAACCATGACCATATAATCCACCTCGCCTATAAACAAACAATACACCCCTACTCTACCCCCCACACCCCACCCCAGCCAACACCCCAATTGACTTTCCACTATATGCCAACTACAATCCTTTCTCTCAGCTACAATTCTCCGCACGCATGTCCCACAGCAGCCCTGACCCTAGTCGCCTCAAAACCCGCCCACACCCTCCATCCCCCCCCCAGCTTCGAACCCAGGCTAAGTCGTCCCCGCGAATATAGTTACAAAAACACATCAAACAATAGTCCCCCATACCACCCTCAGATAGCCCACAGCCTATCAATGCTCAATACCTCACAACACCACGAGCAGGACCCACCACCAACGGTAATCTGCCCCACAAAAAAATGACCGGCAATGGGGGGCATGCCCTCCCCCTTGCCCCTGCCAATGAGGCTACGCCTCCCCAGGACGCACACTCGCACATCACACCTGCCAGAGCAGGTAGCGAGGTCTATTCAGGGGCATCTATTTTTAATATCCCCCCACCCCTCCTTAACTATATCATAACACGCACACTTCCCCACCACCCCCCTTCCCAAAAAAACACCCATATACAAACACACCACTCTAGCACCCCTGACCGACCCTCATCCTCCCCCCCACATCACCTCCACACCACCTAACCAACGATTTACCGGAATTACGTGTAACACCTCTTGATTCCTCTCTCTCCACAGTAACCCGCTAACAGTCTTACCACCAAACCACCCTATCCACCAGTTAAAATTATAAAATTATCTCCAGTCCATACATATCCCATGGTATGCCCCTTAACCCCCCCCCCATCCAACTGTCCCAATCTAACAAAAAAAAAAAAAAATAACCGAGAAACCCGTTTAGCCCAACCGTATACAATGCCTCACATTGCTAAAACCCCCCCCCCACGGATCCACCCCCATATTCCTCCAACCATCCACAGTAGACACAATACCCATAGATGAATAAGTGAAAAAATGGTACACCCCCCTAATGAAGAGAATCCGCAGAAGTTTGATAAGAGACAATTCTCAAAATAGTGTTCGACATACAGTAAAGTTTCCTCGCTGTTCCTTCTAACTTTATGGGGGTTCTTGCAAAACATGCTGTACAGTTGCTGTTTAGGCTAACACCAATGAGAGGGGAGAGACCGTTTACTCCCTACTTTGCGATTTCTCACAAGCCTAAATAGTTCTGCAATCTCCATAATTACGGTCCCCCCTGCTATAGGGCGCCCAAGTTGTATTACAGCAGAATACAACTAACACGCCAACCAGACCTGGAAAAGCCCTCCCGAATGCCTCCCTTGCAAACCCCCCCTGAATAATTGTTAACAAAAAATAACCGCGGCTTACCCAATGAATCAGATGCACCAAAAACATCACCCAATGCAGCACAATTCCCCCAAAAAAATAACCCAGTAACCCCCGCCCGCCCCGTCGTGTTCCATTCAGCAACCGACCCCCAAATATCCACACCATATTGATCAACACCACCAACCCATCCCCCCATAGCACACTACCTACCGGTGAGTGTACTAAAATCCCCAAATATGACACAATATGGATAAACATACCTAAAATGCCCCATAGTTGACGTTTCCCCCAGCCCATAAAGGGAGCCACCCATCCCCTGACTACAATCCCCCTTCTCCCCCTCTCTACACACTTATCATAAGACCATCCACAACATTTCCAACATTAATCATCTCTCCCCCACCATCACTCGTGCCACATAAGGGAACACACACCACCCCTGTCAGCCCGTTGGGTGCAAAAGTCACAACCGTAATCCTAAACCTACTTTACGCCCTAAACCGTAAAATCCAATCCTCCAGGCACCCAAATGCCCAACAGCAGTTCCCCCCCCTATATCCGCAAAATCCCAAACCCTCACCTTTTACCCAAATGTCAGAACCCAAACCAGATCCACACACACCCTTGGAAGCACCCCCAAACCACCCACCATGAATACACCGCACCTTAACCGGTGACCAACTTGCTTCAGGCCAATCAAACATGGGTTACACACCCGCATCCTTTGTCCCCACACCTCCGCCGCTACATCCCATTCAGATGACCCTACACTACCCCATACACACAATTCCCCAAACATCCCTAATATCTCCCAACCACTCAACAAGACCCCTACAACAACACTTGTCTGTATAGCACCACCACACATCAAGACTACCCCCCCCCCTCCCCCCCCACAAACCCCCCATCACTCCCCCTCACACTATTCCCAGCATTACTCACACTAACAACCCCACAAAATAATTATCCACCAACACCGTAATACAAATCCCCCCAGTCCTGAACCGCAAAAATTCCCTAAACCCCCCCCCCTACTCACTATTCCCTCAATAAATTCCCCCAAAACACACATCCCGAAAATGATCGAAGAAGACGCGACCCCCCCCCTACCAATACATTCACCCCCAAACAACCACCCAACTCCTTCCCCCCTAGAGACCCCGAAAATACAAACCATGCACACACATGTAACGTGTGTGAAAAGATACCCAACCTAAAGAATCACACCTCACCCCCATTGCCCCTAGTACCGACTAACCCACCAACTTTCAGGGACCGTCCGTCCCCCCCGTGAGATCGGCAGTTTTACCTAACCGTTTTAACGCTCACAACCTCAAAATCTTACCGGACCCCACTAGTGTTACCGCCTCTCATAATCTTTCCATAGAAGAAACTCACCAATATTGTCCCCCAACCCTCACAGTTGCACGTCCCTTACCAAATTATGATCATAATGAACTGACGTCTCCCCCACACCTTCAAATTCCCCATATATTAAAAAAAAACAAAGTACGCCTACCATCCAGAAACTCGCCAACTATCATAACCCCCCCTGAACATCCTCACCCCGCATACCCCACTAAGTTCCCTATCAGACTCCCAAATCACCCAAATGACCCACTCCCATTATAGCTAAACAAGAATTCAATCACATTTCCCGCTCCGCACCCCCCCCCACCCAGTTCATGCGAGTCCCCGTTAATAATCAACCATCCACAAAATCCACCCCCCTATTCCCAACGGCTTTAGAAACAACTAACCCATGTTTACGGCTCAAAAACAAAGTGTAATCCTCCCCCCCACAAGTCGGGTGACAATTAGTTTCCGAACAGGTACTGACTCACAAGCGCTCCCAGAGCGGAGATTACGTTCAGCGGCAACTGTCAAGTTGGAACCATCCGAGTGCGTTGTGCACGGTGACCAAGTGGACGGAATGTCCCTATTGTCGCAAGTGGCAACACACCAAAAAAAAACTTATTGATTGTATCTAGACATCCGTGAAACGATAAAAAAGTCAATATTACAGTTCAGAGAAGAATATAATTTACCCCAGCCTTAATGGTTCACAGTCCAACCTACGATTAACCAGATTGCGTCCAGAACAAAACACGCCCACGCCATATGAACCCCCCCCCACCCCCTATCAATGACCCGATCGCCTACCCACAGCTGCCGCAGCCTCACCCATCCCACCCCCCCAACCACCCAACCCTCAACCGCCCCCCACGCGCCCTCGCTCCCTCCCCCGCCACCCCAACCGAGTCCATCCTACCAGGTCCACCCACACTCCCACGCCCAACAACCATACCCCTCTCCGAACCCACTGGTCCAAAAATATCCTACCACCACCTGCCTAAGTCCCTGGGAAGATGGTCCCGCCTGCTTTTTGACAAAATCCAGTAATTTGACGAAAAAGAAATTGGATGATTCACCAAGCTCTTTTGTTAAGAGAAACTTAGAGCTTTGCATGTCTCCTGGACATAAGGCGGAGCGCGGACTAAGATCTTGCTTCAGCTAGGAACCAGATCGGTTAACTAACCGAGGCAGGCATCATGCCGTCATTATCCGCCCCCATAGGTCCTTGCGTGCGCGAACTTCTTCCCTAAGCACGCGACAACTGTGGACGGCACCTCAGCCGGCATGTCGTAAAGTCTCTCCTGAACCTATTGAAACATCCCCAATGGCGCGCGTCCCTCCCTTCCGCATCCTTACCCTCAAAAGGACCCTTAGGACTGGAGACGTCTTACTATGCCCGACAATGGAACATTGTTGGCAGCGTGTGAACATACGCAAGTGGGCCAATTACCCAGTCCAACCGCGAAATCAGCATACTTCAGCAACTCCTGATATAAGCTAAGAATAAGAACAGACGATCTATAACATAGTCACTACGCCAAGCCAGGTGTCTAAGAGTAATCCCCGTAACAGCCGCCCTAACACCTCCCTCCCTATACTCCTATCTCATCTACCCTCCCCCCCCCCCCCCCCCCACCCCACCCCCCTCCGGGAGCCGTATAGCGTAAACTCACCAATAAAAAAAATATTGTAGATAACTCATCCAAAAAAATCGAACCCATACCCCAAGAAGGACCCAAATACGTGCCCTTTCGCAACAATCATCAGACGACTGTCCTATAAACCCAAGTTCAAAAATAACACAACTACCTTTACACCAAACTCCTTCTCTATTTCGACTAACCTTACTGATCCCATTACCAGCACCTTCCCATCCGCCAACCCAAGGCTGTAATGAAAAAAACGATTCGAAAGAAAACCAAATAAAGTCCCTATTATATGGTATGCTACTTTGCCAATGCGTTCGTAGTCGGAACGCCGTACGGCTAGGCAGTTATCCTAGTTCACCAAAAAATCTGGCGCACTGCAAGGAATGTTTGTGTGGTGTTGGCGAGGTAGGGGGGGGGTGGGGGGGGGTTAAGGTTTAGGACCGTACGTGTGAACGCCATAAAAAAAAACCCCCCAAAAAACATCACCGAATAGCGAATATATTGTTCATGCTTAATTGGATTAAGGTATTTGGTTCGCCTCCTTCCACCCAACCCCAGTTTTCAGCCCCCTAAGACAGCCCACCCCCACCACCACCCCCACCCCTGAATCCGATCCCCAACCCTCCTGACCTAACCTCACTCTCCATCACCCACTACAAACCCCAGCACAGACCACAGAATTAAACCCCCAAACCCCTAAGGCGAATCACAATCCTCCTCACTCTCATCCACCCAGCAATAAAACGGACCCCCTGCCCCCCCCAAAAAAAAAACACCCCCAAGAGCATAATACCCCACACCCCCACCACCCACCCAATTTACAACTGCACCTGTCCCCTGTCTCGACGCTCAACCCACCTATGCCTCAAACCTACCAATTTCACAGTGCAACTGCACACATGTTAGAACTCACAACAACCCACCCCACCCTCCCCCCTCGATTTGTATCAACTGGCAATGTCCTACGAAAACAACAGTACTTTCCTACACTATTCCATCCACGCACAACGCTCAATCCCCTCGCACGATACAGTCCCACATCCCCAGTTTCCCGCGCACACTTGCCGCTAACCACCGTCTGAGGTATTGTTCTTCAACTCATCCCTGTGCTAAAACAAACTAACCCAGCATCCCGCACCAACCCACCGCGCACATACTTCCCCCCGAACTGTGCACTAGCGGTCTCGAGAACTGCGTTCCTGCTGAGCATCACCCCCGAGAAAACCCAGATAACACCTCACATCGTATAAATATTGAGTGACCCCGTGCAGACCCTCCCACCCCCCATCAACCCCTCAATATTACTCGAGAGGTCTTAGAATCGACTAACCCCCATGTCTACCGGTAACAAACACTTCCAGTCCATTACACCCGCCCCAGAGACCGCTAGTCAACAAATTACAATACAAAACACAAACCCAGGAAAATTATCATTTATTAATTGATAATCACAACCCTAATGAGTCAGAACCCCCCCCCCCCTACACACCCCCACGTATCACCCAATAGGCAAAACTCAACGCGAACATCCTCACCATCCTTGCCAGGTTCTACCCCAACCCCCCCGAACCACACACCACTCTAACTCACCCCCCTCCCCCACTCCCTCCCACAACATGCTCCCCACACCATGGACCAGTCCTCAATCCCTATGCATATCCGACACAGACAACATCTCCCCCCCCTCCAATCCTTCTAAAACCCCCACGACTCAACAACAATAGTACCCCGTCAACCCCCCACCCCCCCCTACAACAACACCTAAAAGCACACCTAGTACCAACTGACGCCCTCCCCCCATACATCTATAGCTCCTAACAAAACTCCATTAACGCCATAACTCAATGCCCGAACTTTGCGCCACAAGTCCGCCCCCCCCCCCCCATTGGGCGTGTCACAACGCGATTTTAACAGGAAAACCCCGCCACCCCAGCTTTTTCCATGGCCCCAAAGAAACTGCAGAAACACCCCACACCACCCACGTACACCAGCCCAATCAAAATCACCCACAAACAACCCTTCGGCGGTCGAACTCCACTGGATCGGAATACCCCCCATTGATGCAACATCTGGCAGAGTATACACCTGTTTTTAGTACTTTGGTAGTGCTTAGTATCTGGATGCGATCAGATGGCTCCCAGACCTTAATAAACTTTTGCTGCCCAGCAGAGGTACCAAAAAAATCCCAATTGTCACCTCCTGCATCCACGGGGGAGGGCCTTGAAGCCCCTCTTGCCCAATCGAAATGTTAATGCTCGATCCAAAGTAACAAGAGACAGTATTACCTCAACAAAATCACCCAACGATGTAGGTTATTTAATGGCTGCCAAACTTATGAAGCGAAATAGCTACACACACAATAATTTGCTTCAAAAAAAATTAAAAAAAAAAAAAAATCCAAGATACCTATGTAAAAATAAAACCTTATTACCTCCAAGCACTACAAAGGCAGATACATGTTCCCCTCCACACACACTAATAAAAAAACAAAAACAATCTTTTTGAGCTCGAAGCCGAACCTATCGAAAAACAGACTAAGAGTAACCCTTCCCATAGGTGACAAAACTCCCTATCCATCCTACCTCTTGGATCTATTACCGTAAGGGTTTATTAACCAATATGGTTACCTTATTAGGGGTATAATCATACTCTAAGGAACCTTAGGTTTGGTACCGCGGTAAACCAGAAAAGTCCCAAAAAACAAATAGTGTGTCAATCACCATTGCTTTTCCCAAGAGTCCTTAATAGTGCATGCCTACCTGTTCTGGGCATAGAGGTAAGTGAGCGACGTTATGTCCACAAAAAATGCACAACTGGCCCCAAGCTATAATCGACAGTACACTGGCACGCCACTGGGGTAAACTCAACATCCAAAAGCCCATAAAACAAATCCCAGCACCCCAAGACCCTACAACGAATTACAATCCTATTCCACCCACAAGTCCTCCTACATCCCCACCCTGCGATCCCAAAAACTCTCCAAACACCTAAATCCATCCTAATCGTCCCCAAAGGATTTAAATCAAACCAAATGCATTCAACCCCACCAGTGTAACCCAACCCCAAACACCCATCATGAAATCCTACCATACCTATTTATACTTTAACACTCATGTCTTACAAACCAATGTTTACACCTCCAACGCCCTGTTGACGGAAACCCTCTCCCCTACCCTTTACATCCCATTGTCCATGACCCGACCAGCCCAGCTGTGACACGATATCCCTAAAAATCAATCCCCAAATCCTCCAACCACCCCCCAAACACCTCCGCCCACCATTATTACCACCCCCCCCCCCCTCCCAAACCCCCCCATCCATACCCCCCACCTTTGGCACCCGCTCCCACAAAATAGTTGTGAGCTAGGCTATTGCAAAATTAGACTACCCCTCAAAAATGCATAGGTCCACCCCAAACTGTCAAAAAGCCAATAAAATATAAAGCATATTTACCAAATTACGCCATAAAAACCTCACAAAAATCAACTCGACAGCAACCAATGTGATATTTTACACTAGAAAAAACCGCGCCGCACAAAAAAAAAATTATCCCCCACCATTTCAATATCCACACTAACTAGCTTCCCACTATAACCTCGCTCCCCCACGCAACACATCCAGACCCGCGATTCACGACGTACAATGATTCCTCCCCCGGAAAATCACTTACAAAACAGAGTCCACAAATGTGCAGAGATTAAGCATCCCGCAAGGTCACAAATCATCCATCCCAAACTGCAATGGGCTCCGCCTCGCTGCGTAAGGGGTTATATATTCAAAAATTTCTGTAATACATTTCAAGCTCAATAATCCACTATTATCACAACGACTAAAATTTGATCACCCAATATAAAATCATGTCAGATCCCCATAAAACCGAATACACCCAACAGTCCCCACCCTCCACCCCCCAACCGAGAAAATGCCCTCCCCCCCAGTCTCTACGAACACCCCCACACACCGCACACCGACCCCCACCACCGCCCCCCCCCCCCCCAACCATACACACCCCCCCCATCCCAGACCCCACACATTCATCAACCCACCCCCATACCCCCCACCAGAGGTAACCTCGCTACAACAAACGCCCCCAAGCACACCTCCTCTTACTCCGCCCATTCCCCCCCCCCCACCATTACTACCCACACCCCACCCATTTAGAACCAACCCAACCCCCATTACCCCTCCCCCCAATCCCGCTCTACACGCCCCCACATCACCCAGTAACGCTCCCCCCCCCACCATCCCCCCCTCCCAGACATCTTCCCCACCCTCCCCCCACCCAGACCCCACTCCAGTTTAACCACCTAAACCCCCATAAAACCCCAACACTCGCACAATCATCGCCCCACACAACACTTCCCTAAACCTTCCTCTCGGCCCCCCGCCCCTCCCCCCCACCCCGAACCAAACCTTCTTTTAATACCCCACAACCCAAGTTCAACCGCAATCCCAATTGACTCAGATAAACAATTAAACCCGTCAAATATCGAACCGTGTGGGCGTGTTTATACAGGCTTCAAGCTTACGGCCTTGCAATTAGAGGTAAGAGCCAGGTCTGTAAGCTAAGGCGACCTATAGCATGTGCCATCCTCACCGTCGCGTCTATGCCCCAGGAGCATAGATCACACTCTGCCCTAGAAATATCTTATGCTAGATCCATACCAGCGGGCTTAAACCGACAACGGTATGACACTTGTAAACTGGACCCATAAATTGGCCAAAAGAGACTTGTATATTATGCAGAATTAAACACGCACCCCAGCAATCCACGAAACAGTGCGCTACAAGCCCCCCAAAAAGGACCTAAACTAGTCCATACAGAGGACAAACCACCAGACATTTTCAAAAAAAAATGCGGCTTAAAGTTCTCAAAAGACGACGCTCCCTACCAGACATGTACTCTATTATGTGCCTTAAACAACGAATCCTATAATGTATCGAATATAAAAAAATATCAGGGTCAATACATTTAATATATTTTCTCGTCTGTCTACTATTTTGATGATGTCAGAAGTTTGATACATGTATTTTGTTGATTGCCATTGATTTACATCTGCGAGTGAAACTGTCACGGGGCATTAGTTGGTCTCTAATGGTTGGTGGTTAATCATATTGCTTTAAACCATTGAATTATTTAGAAAATAACCTGCTATGACTAAGGGAAGTGTTACCTTGAAAACACATCAGCTTCTTGCTCTGACTCACTAATTTATTCCCCTTTTTTAAATTAATTTAACCCCTACCCCAAATAGCCTACTCAGTATAATTATCATGCTATCCGTAGCCCATACCACCAACAGTGCAGCAATAAACACGTATACAACCTGTCATTATCAAACGAAAAACTGGACAACTGATAGTAACGAGAGAAAAACAACCCTTTGCCATCCAACAATAATATCTTCCAAACATCTGAGGTAGACCCCAGAGAGGAATCATAACCACCATTATACTACACCCATGTTGGTCCAATAGAACAAGTCAACATGTCCGCATAAAGGGCTTCGGCACACAAGCACCATATTATAAGGTAAGTATTTTGCACCAAACAACAGATATTGACCATACTGAAACTTCCAGGCAGAGCTCTCAGCATGAACACTATATGTGTGGGCTTTGATATGTAGTGCTATTCCCCTTCTATAGAGCAGGGCATGTATAAATAAACCCTAAATAGGAGGTCATCTCCCACGCCATACAATTCATCGATGATACCCCAACAACCCAACCTTTGCCTCTCACTGGCTTCAACTTGAGTCGCCACGAGGGACATCAAGTGGTAGCTGCGATCATTTCCCTACGTGAGGCAAGTACGTCTGGTGCTTGCAGCGTCGGTACCACAAGGAGGTATATCCAAAGCTGCCCCATGACTGCGGGCGGCCAGAGAACCTACTACCTGTGCTCACAACATTGAGGGCTTCCATCAGCAGCCATAAATATGACGGAGACAGTGTCAACAGCTTATGCACGGGGCCCTAGTACACTGGTCCTACACGCCCGGACTGCCACCATGACACCTAGGAAAACATCGCGATATTATACTATGGTGTTTAGCGTGAATGATGAAACCAAAGCCTATGGGCCTTAATTTATATTACAAATTAGTGCCCTGTTACATCTACCTGTAGGAGAAAAAAAAATATAGAGTATCTCACAAAACTAGAGTAACCTGTCAATCCCTTTACATTTTTTTTGTAAACATTGATGACTATAAAATTCCATGGACAAAACACAAAATATATAATCACTTTGATACAATGTAAAGTATACGGGAGAATCAGCTTATGTATAACAATGTATATTATGGGATGATGCCCTCAAAACAACTGACTACAAACAGCAGTAGTCAAGTCTAAAACCACGTGGCAACATAAGTATGAGTACACCTACTAACTATAAAATGGGACACAATTGTTCCCTTAAGTCTTGTATCCAAATACCATGCCAACATCCACAGGAAATCATAGTCGTCAGCTGTGAAGGTTAAGACACCATAAGGGTGTTAAACAAGACATGTTCCAACTCAGATACAGGCTTACAGAGGTGTGTGGGGTCAGCCATTGAAGAGGTGCTCGGACCAAAAGGCAGCATAAGACATTATCAATTGTGTCTGCATGGCTGCCTTGTGTCCAGAATATAAGCCTCTTCTAAAGATGATACACAAAAGCCGCAAACGTCGTTTTGTGAATACCAGCAGACTTAAATTTCACTCATTTATACTGGATCCATGCCCTGCTCTGATGATAGACCCATGATAAGACCATATTATGTATCAAAAGTTAATCAAGTGTCTGTGTAGGGCGGCACACAGGTGAAGGAGTACAAAGACAAGAGTGTCCTGCCTGCAGTCAATCCTGGTGACCGGGATGTCAATAAAATTTCGGCTTCATGAGATGAGCTGGGTTTGAAGGTAGCTAGTGAGTTCATTGAGGGAACCATTAAATCCCAAACATGTACAAGTACATACAGAGCAGAGCATTGAACTACTCCCTTCTGGACTGCAGGGGTCAATTCACCATTCTCCAATAATCCAGGAGAAGCACCTGAAGCTTATGTAATAATGGAGTCTTGGGACATTATTTATTTTAGTAACTTTTTCTTAACAAGCCAAGGTAAAACCAACAGCTGCAGTCTAATACTATCAGAATTGGAAAGTCCATGAGTACTGGGCCCTTCCTACCCCAAAAATACGAGCCTAGCATGCCATTCCCAATGGACGCAAAACTCACATAGAGATGGAGATGAACCCTCTGATGTAACGTCGTTCTTGGACCTTGTACACCAGAATGCATTGGGGTGACAAAGAATGCTTCTACGGGTGACACCAATGCCAAAGTGATAGTCATAGAAGGTGTCTGTTCAGACGTCACCATTACTAATACAGGTATTTAAAATAAAGAAATAGTCACAAAACACTTAACAATTAAATAAACACCACCCATACATCAAGCCCATGTTGACCATTATTAATTAACGAAATATAACCACTGCTGGTCTGATATCGTCCCCAAGCTTCTGACCTCGTCCCACCTGTTCAAACCAACTACACCAACCCGACACCCAAATGACCAGACCGACAAAGCCACCACCTCCCCTGCCCCCCTCTAAAGCACATCTCTGCAGCCGAACTACTGAGAGGTCAGTGTAAGAAGATCAAGCCAGCAAAATATGATTTCTGCTCACAATATCAAGGAAGAAAGGTCCCTTTGTTTGCCCCCATCTCCCCCCCCCAGAAGATTGTTCCAATACGCTTTTCTCTGTACCTCCCCTCTATGTCTCGGCCACTCAGCCAACATTGTGTTATGCATCCAAGTGCCAACACAGAATACAACCCCCACCTACCATCCCCTAAACCCTCCAACTATCAACTTATAAACTCCCCACCACCTCCAGCTACCACACCGGATCCATAACCCCCCTTCTCCGTGTCACTTATCCACCCTATAACCCTCCCCACCACACCTCACCACAATCCACCTATTGACTCTTAACCAACTACCACCTAGTTAGTCCCGTTAGCCCCTTCACCTCTCCAACTATCCCCCCTACCATCTTCCAGCATCACCCCGACATCTAACCTCCTATACCGGTCCACCACCTATCACTGCATGGGGAGTTTGTACAGAGGGGGAAGGGGGGGGGTCACAGGTAGGGAAGCACTGGAAAATTAGAATTCTAAGATGTTTGCATGATCAATTCTGCAATGAAAAGTCATGGCCGGGAGAAATCATCATAGTGGTCTGGGCAGGATGGAGAAGAAACTGGAAAGAAACAACTCATCATATAAGAATGTCCACCTGTTGAGTCCCTGGCATGTAAATGCACTGATATTCACGTATAAGTCTACATGGCATGAGAACTACTGGTAACTACCACTATTATGGTCACAGTAAGGAGGTAATAAACAGTCTTGAAGAGCCTGGTTGTAATTCATGGTAACTACCACTATATGGTCACTGTATGGAGGTAATATCCAGTCTTCAAAGCCGTAGTACACTGTGTCCCCTAAC